>JAUIMX010000545.1:0-11656 GCA_033557805.1 Phaenonotum sp. SLE1380
CGAAAGGCACACCATGTATCTTCACCGTTTGGAAATTGCTTTCAATTACTGCTGAGAGTTGAAACTCATTCCCTTCAATATCCTCATATCACTTAATTTCTTCTATTTTTTTAAACGTTTTTTCGAAAAGTGTTTCATTTGCAACTATTATTGTAAATTTATTTTTCACCGAATTTCGAATCGAAAGTACATCTTGCTCCTTAAATTTTATTATTTCTCTCAAGAATCTGCCATACTCGGCAGGCGATGAGAACAAATTATCTTTATTTTCAAAAATTACACTTAACGTGTTGGTTATAACTAATTGATTACTTTCACGGTTCATTTTATTATAAATAAATTGTAACTTTAAATATCAAAGAACTGCAAAACAAAATGTTCGAACAAACACCTGTATTACACCTGTTTACACACATCCAATCCCGACCAAGGTCGGAGCTCGTATGACATAAAACTATATTCAGATTTAAACTTACCTCAAATTCAGATTGGCCACCCTGGGGCCCACGAAGTCACTGTCCACCTGGAGGCGGACTTGGGCACTTAGTTCTTAAAAGATAGAGGAGGATGTAGATTGGAATAAGAAGATACATAATGAATATGTGCTTTATTTTTCATGTATTCATTTTTTTACGATTTAGTTAGTATGGAATAAAGTGAAGCAATTTTTCGCGAATGTGCAACATAAATTGATTTTGCACTTGGAACAGATGCACTGGGTTTCTGATTTGCACCCAGGAAATCTGCATTGGCGTTTCCCTGAACGTTCCAGCCATTCCGGGAAGTAATCAAATCGATCATATCTTATGTCGGTTGCTGGAAGGTAAATCCTTTTATGCATTTTTTTTCTGTAGACTTCATTGTCATCTTCGCCTCCCGAAAGTTTCGGTCTTCCAATTTTCCGTTTGGGATCCTCCATTCGATTTTTGACCAGCATTGTAGCTACCTTTTTTCGGAATACGGGCAACACAACTTTTGTTTGTTTTGAATATTTGTTTATTCTCTTATATAAAAGATATGCATTCATCATAGCTAAATCTAGTATATGATAAAAAAAATCTGTTGGTCCATTTTACAGTTTTCATTTTGATGTGGTAGCGCCCACAAAGCTCATCTATCAGATCCACGCCACTCATATGAGCATTGTATTCATGGATGATTTCGGGGCACTCCACATCAACTCTTTTTTTATTAGCTCGATCGTATCGAGACACATTTTTGGCTATAGCCTCATGCTTGAACGGCAAAATTCCAACATAGTTGGAAGCTAATCTGACACATTTGTTATCTTTCCACAATGTGTTGGAGATATCCACTCCATAACAAGAGCCAACATATTCTATTGAGTAACCTCTAGGCTTGTCAGTGACTACATTACCTTTGGGAAGCTTACAATTTGAAATTCTATTGGCTCTTATTGTTCCTAATAAATAAATTCCTCTGCTATAAAGAGGGGTAAGGTAGTATAGAAGTTATCAAAATATAAAATATGATTTTGAAAATTTGGTATAATTTTAGATAACCTGGAAACCACATTCGCGGCTGCACCTAAATCTGGTGCTCCATCGGGTACAACATTATCACCTGCTCTAACTCAAAGCCGTAGGAAAAACCAAATGAACCACAAAGTACAAAAAGTTTCAGAACCCATTCATGTGGTTTCGCAGGCATGTATTGCCGAAGATGTGATGCTATTTTAGTAGAGCACATTTGCTCATCAACACAAAGGCGCTGATTCATGTTGACAGATTGAAAAACTTTATTGAAATGTTGAATGATTGGTCTAACTTTATATACGGGATCAACTTGTTTGCCATCTTTTTTTTCCATGGTCGAATTATCATTGAAATGTAAATAGCGGCGTATTTCTTCAAACCGATTCCTAGACATGGTTTCACGGATTGGTTCAAATGAATTTTCGGACATTTGGGTATTTATAAATGGACATATAAAAAGTATCCCAATAAACTTTCGAATTTCACGAGGATTTGTAAAAAATTTCGTAGAAATTGAAATTTGACGTGCATACAAGTTGGTTTGGTCAGCAATATTTTGGTAGAAATTTGTTCAATTGGTAGAGTTTTCATTTTCATACACAAAATTGTGCGTTCATTCATTTCAATACAATGTTTTTTTAATGTAGAAGGACCATCATCTTTTCCATTTTCCTCTTCAATCACCGAGACATCGATTTGGTCATCATCGGAACAATAATCTTCTATTGAAGTGTTCAAATCGTCAGCATCAATTTCATCCAATAAATTATATGCCTCATCGGCCGACATCAAAGATATGTCATACAATTTTTGGCGATTCATCACTCTAATAAATGAAATACGGCACATAGATTCAAATAAATACACTTTCTTCAACGGATATGAATAACAATTTTTACCCCTTATTACCCAATTTTACTGAATATTTTCAACAAAACAAATCTAAATGATAGAAAAACTTACCATAAAATTTTTCATTGACTTGGGTGAAGTCTAACTAATTAATTTTCAATTACGAACTGCGAGAATATTGATGAACTTCGAAAACACGTGCGAACTCAATACAATTTGACTGTTGAAGCAAAACACCTGCAATAGAGCGCGACCAATCGGTGTATCTGATGATACAGATGTTTGGCTATGGGCGAGCAGAGAAATATCCGTAAAATTCATTTGTATGTGTTGTTTAAACGGAAAAATGTTACACCCGCCTCCAGGCGGTCTTGGGCACTAGAGGCGGCGTACTTTTTGAATGGCCCTTGACTAGCCTAGGGAATTTCACCTCTGTTATGTTGATACCCATGCAGTCCCGAAATTGCTATGATACAACACCAATCTATTTTTTGAGTTTAGGACTACTGCAGTATATGCAACCAAATATGATCGCGTGTAATCGCTAACATATACTACCAAAATAAAGGGCTCATTTTTTATGCATTTAATCGTATGTTGTTCCAATCCATTAATTTTCGAGATTGATAACGATGAACACTTATTTGGATTCACTTTTAGATTAATTCTTCTCGATTCTGTCACAATTTTATCTATCGATTGTTGTAGTCCTATAGGGATTTCATCAAATACGACGACATCATCCGCGTACAGTAAGATTTTGTTGTCCTGTGAATCTTCTTGGATTTTTTCTATTATAGGATTGAGTTGAATAATAGGCAACTGAGTGGGCATACTTACTTAACCTCAGTTTTGATTTCTATGGCTTCTGATGAATCGTCTCCAACCACAATTTTTTGGGAAATTGTTAAAAAATAAATCTTCTATAATGGTCCTGAATTTAGGTCCGGCATTAAAATTTTCTGGGCTGGCTAGTATAGATGGATCGGCACGCTACCATATGCATTGGAGAAGTTAAGCCATGGTACTTTTTCTCTTCTTCTTAGCCTCATCATTGATGCGTTGGAGGTAAAAGTTGTGTTCCAACACTTCATCTTGTGGCATGAAGCCTTTCTGCTGACTCGGTATAATTTTGTTTTCAGGAATCCATTGCATTACTCTTTTTGTTAACATGGCAGTGTAGATTTCATATATCGTATTTGTCATGGATATTGGCCTCCAATTACGGATATCGTTCTTATTCCCGATTTTATAGATCAGGATCCTTCTGCTGGTCTTCCAATTACCTGGTATTTTTTATATTTGAGGCATATGTTAAATATCATGGTAATTACTACAGCCTTCACATCAGCCTGTCTACAGTTCCTATGGGAGATCTTATCTTCACCAGGACTTGTATTTTCGAGATTGGATAGCCTTATTCTGATCTCTCCACTATCAACATTCTCCGTATTCAGTTCGCTATATTCGCGTCATTTGTTTCGCAATTCTGAAGTGTTTGTGGTGTGTTTTGTTGCGGCCTTGGTGTAGTTCCTATTTTGAATTTCTTGTAGATAGATATCTTTGAATATTTCCCAATTTTCTTCAGTTTCATTGTTGTTTAGTATATTTTTCAATTGATCTTCGTAATCAATCAGCAAGTATTTGTCTTCATTTCCCATGATGTTGCTTTTTTGTGGAGAAGTATTTTGGGTTATTATATCTTCATTATTATTGGTAAATTGAGTTCCTTGGCTTTCAATTTTCAAATAAGGTTGATAAGAATTTTTTGTGGAATTTCCAGTCAAACTTGCAGCGATCAGATCCTTAACCCTTAATGACACAGGCTATTGGAGGAATCGTCCGAAACTTTAGATAGGGATAGGGCATCGGTTTATCTAAGTAACCAATTGAACCCAATTTTTTGCTATTCTATGCCCTTCCTATTTACTACATTTTTACGGAGTACGAGGCAAAATTGTCCGTTTTAGTATGTGGTTGTAGTGCTTAGAATAATACAACCGGAGGTATCGTCCGTAGTGCGTGTAGATACGCTATTAGTTCAAAGTGGTTAGTATAGTCGTTCATTTGCGTTTTTTATTTAGGAAAATTGCTTTATCGAGAAGTCGTTTGATTGTTCTACAATAACGAGGGAAAACTTGCATAAAATAATGAGAAATCATAACAATAACGACTTTCGGAGGATTCGTCCGTAGCGCGTGCCGTTGAGTTATATGAAAATAAAATCTGATTTTATTCGCAAAAACTATCAAATTTGAAATTAATTTGAACAAAAACATTTATAATAAATAACATGCAAGGTCTAACATCATAAAAAAAAAGAAAAATAATGGCAAAATTCGGCTTTTGGAGGATTCGTCCGTAGCGCGTGTCGTTGGGTAATAAAAAAATAAAATCCGATTTTAATTTAAATTATTGTCGAACAAAGAACATTAATTTTAAATAACTTACGAAGTCATGAATCACACAAATGATAAATAATGGCAAAAATCGGTTTCGGAGTATTCGTCCGTATCGCGTGTAGTTGCGTAAAAATTGTTAGCGCGTGTGTTTGAGGGTTAATGTCTTGATTTTTCTCTACATGAACAACGGCTTGTGAGTTGAGGCCCAGTTCTTCTAATAAGTTGTTTACAATTGCGTCTTTGTTCCAATGGGATATAACTTCTTGAATAGAAGGTCTCAGTGGTTCGATTTTGTTTACTATCATAACATTAGGTTCCAGAGGGTGTCTCCGTCTTGACAGTTCGTGTTTATTATTGTTAATAACTGCCGGAGGTTCACCGCGTTTGTGTTTCACCCGATACGAGACGGCTACACTCCCGATTTCATAAGGTTCTACGCCCTCAACCGATGTTGAGACGTGACTGCCTTAGATGTTGTTTGTTTCATTTTGTATTGCTTGGTTCAATATTTTCTCAGATCTCAACGGTTATGCTTGGGCGGACAGCTATGAAACCTTCCGAAGAAGGTCCACCACCATACACCCCCACCACCTCAGTGGTACTTGAATTTACTCGATCATTCGTTAAGTTATTTCTGTACTCGGGTTCACCGCGCTTGCTGTCCGAAGCCAAGACGGTTTGCCAAAAGTTTTTTTGTTTATTTCGAGAAAAGTTCTGTTCGACTTCGACAGATCCACAGTGCGGCACTAACATGTGCTCCGAAGAGCCAAACTCTGTCCCGAATGCTTCACGACCGAAGAGCGTTTGATTTTCCTCGATGTGTCGTGAAGAGGGATCTTGCGTTGGAGGTAAAAGTTGTGTTCCAGCACTCCATCATGTGGCATGATGCCTTTCTGCTGGCTCGGTATAATTTTGTTCTCTGTAACCCATTGCATTACTCTTTTTGTTAACATGGCAGTGTATATTTTATATATCGTATTTACCATGGAAATCAGAAAATTTTATTGAGATAATTTGTTGATAATTGAAAGTTATTCTTAGATATGAATTTTCGAGGAAGAATTTTGAAAAAAAAATTTTCTAGATTTCACTCAACCATTCAAATGTGTAATTATTTTTGAGTGATTTGCCTTCTTTACACCTATTTCCACTATTTTAAGTCAAAACATTTGCATATTTGAAGTTTTACCCTCACTTTAAATCGAATATTTAAAAAAATTTTGTTTTCCGTACATTTATTTTTTTAGATGAAAAAGTGACAGCAAATATTTTATTATCGTATCATCAGAAACATATTCGAGAATCAAATATCAAAAAATTTCTCATACAAAAAATACTTAGTTTAGGGACAATAATTATTATTAAAAAACCACTTCTGATGAAAAAATCAAGACACCTTGGCATTTTTTATTAGAATTAATTAAATATCAAAAAATTTCTCATACAAAAAATGCTTAGTTTAGGGACAATATTTATTATTAAAAAACCACTTCTGATGAAAAAATCAAGACACCTTGGCATTTTTTATAATGAATATTGTCCCTAAACTTGTATAGGAAATTTTTTGATATTTAGTTCTCGAATATGTTTCTGGTGATCCTATAATAGGATATTTACTGTCACTTTTTTATCTAAAAAAATAAATGGAGTATGCATCAAGAAAATGTACGGAAAAACAAATTTTTCAAATATTCGATTCAAAGTGAGGATAAAACTTCAAATATGCAAATATTTCGACTTAAAATAGTGAAAATAGGTGCAAAGAAGTTAAATCACGCAAAAATAATTACGATATGAAAAACATATTTGAATGGTTGGATAAAATCTGGAAAAAATTTTTTTTCAAAATTTTTTTTTTTTTTAAATTTCATATCAAAGTATATCTTTTAATTCTAAACAACTTATCGAAATAAAATTTTTCGATTGCTTCGAAAACAAAAGGTACTTTACTCATATGAGCATTTTGAAATTTTCAATTTTCCCGCCAAACTAGCAATCATTTCGAAGGTTGCTATAGCTTCTTTTTTGTTTCAAGTGAAGCAAAACTTTTTATTCAAATAAAGTTTTCCGATAAAGTCAAAAATAAAAAAGTTTCCCATATGATGCGAACTTTTTGGGAAGCACTGTATATATTTTATTGGAGAAGATAATTTATTGAATTTTTATTGCTATAATCAAATAGATGTCCCAATCCAAGATCAATTTATGTTTATTTTATGCTAAATACTTCAATATTGATAAATAATCAGCCAAATATTATTTCGAGTTAAGTTGTATTTTGGCCCCTTAATCCTGATTCTTTTTTATTATTAACTAGTAAACCCCGGCTTGCGTTGCTGCGCCATTAATTAGTTCATGTGGGTCCATCTATTAGATATTATTCGATTTATTTAAACATGCGCGCCATCTATCCCGTTTTATACCACTCAAATGACAGCCCGAATAATTTGACACTTCGCGGAGTTATATTTGGATTCAGCTCAGTGAGAACTGAAGAGAAGAAGAAGTTATACTTAAATGTCAAAAATTACAAATTTTAGGTATGCACAGAATATTACTGTTAAATATCATTTCGATCAGTTCAGTGGTTTAGGCGTCTATAGCTAACAGACGGACGGACAGACATACATTTATTTTCATTTATATACAGTGTTTCCCATAAAGTTCGCACCAAATGGGAAACTTTTTCATTATCAACTTTATCGAAAAACTTTATTCTAATAAAAAGTTTTACTTACATTTTCTTGGTGCATACTTCCAGTGTAGAAGTGACAGCAAATATTTTATTATAGGATCATCAGAAACATATTCGATAATCAAATATCCAAAAATGTTTCATACAAAAAATGCTTAGTTTGGGAACAAAAATTATTATAAAAAAAGTCAAGGTTTCTTGATATTTTCGGCAGAAGTGGTTTTTTTATTATAAATATTGCAAAATTTTTTGATATTTGATTATCGAATATGTTTCTGATGATATCTGCTGTCTCTTTTACACAGGAAAAAATAAATGAAGTATGCACCAAGAAAATGTACGGAAAACCAATTTTTTTTAAATATCGCATTTAAAGTTGAAGATAAAACTTCAAATGTGAAAACGTTTTGACTTAAAATAATAAAAACAAGTGTCAAGGAGCGAAGTCACGTGAGAATTATTGCATTATGCGAAACACATTTGAATGGTTGTGTAAAATTCAAATAAAAAATTTTTTTGAAAATTTATTTAAAAATTTATATCTGACTATAACTTTCAATTCTCAACAACTTATTTCAATAAAATTTTTTGATTACTCCAAAAACAAAGGTACTTTACTCCTATGAGCATTTCGAATTTTTCAATTTTCCCGCCAAACTAGCAAATGTTTCGAAGGTTGCTATGGCTACTTTTTTGTTTCGAGTGAAGCAAAATTTTTTATTCAAATAAAGTTTTTTGATAAAGTCAATATTACCATTTGGTGCGAACTTTATCGGAAACATCGGTATACAGCGCCACTCCTTCCGCTTTCTAAATTAATACTAACCTACAGTTCATATCCTAACAAGGCGTGAATTTATTATGAATAAAGGAACACCTTGCTTGGGGTTTGAACCTGGAGCGCTGAGGCGATATAATCGGTAGTACAAGCACTCTACCAAATAAACCACTCTCGCACCTAAATCCTGATTATAATAATAATTAATTAACATGGACTGTTCCTGTGTTGGATATGTTATAGAATATGACCGTTCCACAGTGTGGCAGAACGCTAATCTAGGTGGACAAAATTAATACACAGCCTTATATAAACTGATTGAAGCAAACATGCAGTATATTGTTATTAACTGATATTATTTGACAAAATTAATAACAAAAAAGTAATTAGGCTGTTGAAAATTATTTATACAGAGCGTTCCGTTCACATCAAACGGGAAACTTTTTTATTAGTGACTTTATCAATAAACTGTATTCAAATAAAAAATTTTGCTTCACTTGAAACAGAAAAATATCCATAGCAGCCTTTGAAATAATTGCTAGTTTAGCGAGAAAATTGAAAAATTCAAAATGCTCATAAGAGTAAGATACCTTTTTTATAATAATCGAAACTAGCAATTGTTTCGAAGGTTGCCATAGTTAGATTTCTGTTTCAAGTGAAGCGAAACTTTCCACATCCATTAAGTTTTTCCGATAAATTCAATAATAAATGATTTTCCCATGTGATACGAACTTGATGGGAAACAGTGTATATAAAATATAATTGTACACGCAATAGAAATTTCAACAAATTCTTTGAAACAGAAAAGCAATAATTTCATTCAAATTTTATCACTCAGTTGTTATTCAGAATCAAATCGTCTGAATAAGTATTTTCTAAGAAGTTGAAATTGGTGGAAGCTTCTAGCAGACTTTCCTGAATCTAGAGATCCTTTTTTATACTTATGATACTGGACTCTACACGGTGATTCACTAAGACGCAGGAGGATTTTCAGCAGTATTATGGAAAGATATGGAAAATTGATACGAACTGAAATTTTTTCCTTCTTGTATACAGGGGCTGTACAAAAAATTTTCAAATTATGCAAACTGAACTTACTCGGATCTCATTTTTTTCAAATGGAACACCCCGTATATTTTTACGTCATCAGACCCCTCTTTTAAAGGGCTTCATATTTCATTGGGAACACCCTATACTTAATGTTGACCGTTTTCGAGATAATTGATAAAATAATTTTTTTATAATTTTTTTCATGAAAAATACCGAGTGTTGCGACATTTCGGGTCACTACTTTGGTGGAGCTTTCCGCATGTTTGACTAATTCTTGCTCACAAGAATGGGGGGGAAACTATGTTCAAAAGTCGCTCCCTAGGAAAGATATGACCTAACTAATAGAGTCTCACTTTGATACGCATTATGGGGAAAAACCATTTCACTACGTCATTCAAAACGCCATAGCTTCATTGGAGAGCGACTCGAAAAACAAATAATTGGAGTATTCTTGCTAATTAGACGTGTAGAAAGTGCTGTAATATTGATGGTCTGAAATTTCGCAACACTCGGTATTTTTCGTGAAGAAAAGTTACAAAAAAATATCATTTTATTGATTATCTCGATAACGGTTGACATTAGGTATAAGGTATTCTCAATAAAATATGAAGTCCTTTGGAAGAGGGATCTGATGACTTTAAAATATACAGGGTGTTCCATTTGAAAAAAATGAGTTCCTAGTAATTTCAGTTTACATAATTTGAAAATTTTTTTTACAGCCCTTGTATACACGAAGAAAAAATTCTGATTCGTATCAATTTCTCATATCTTGCCATAATATTGCTGAAAATATGAAAGTTTTACAACACATATTAAAAAAGATATGAGTTTTCAAAAATAGTTATGAATTTGCACTAAAATTGATATTTCAGATAATATCTCGAAAACAGTGAGAAAAAGTAATACTTTCATGTTATAAAGGTCCAACTATTTTTCAACATGTAATCAGAAAATGTAATAAAAATAGGGGGGTGCTATTTAAAAAACTCACCTCATGTTGTTTAGGTACTTTTGGACCACCCTGTATACGTGAAACTAATTTTTGGTTGTAGCTCTCATTAGTACAAACAACTTTCATGCAAAGCATTTTTTGATAAAAGTTGTGTTAAGAGCGTGAAAGTCCTCCCGCGCCATAGTGAATCAACCTGTATATTGGCTGAGAAGAGGATCGGATGATAACAAGAGTCCATTGTATAAATCCTGTAAATTATCCTCCCGTGTCGTTTTTCTGGTATGTTCCTGTCTAATTTTCCTCATGTCATTATTTCGACTCTCTTGGGCTTCCACAGATAACTGACCAATGGGTAAAATAGCTGCTCTTACTATTGCTGCACCATGTATTAATAACTTATGCACACTTGAAGGCATAAAATACCAGTCGTATAGTTCAACATACAATTTGGCGGTATTTTTAGTATATTCGTCAAATGTGGTTACATTTACCGGGTAGCCAGTATTGATTGCCTGCAATATCCTAGCAAAGCGTGTAATAAAATCTTCATTAACACCAGTTGCCCGGGAAGCTTTAGAAGGGTTGGCAAAAAAACGTCTGGCTATATTGCCATCATTTGTATTTCCCTTCCCTTGTTTAGGTACATCAACAATTGACCCAGTTCCAATTTTAGATTTTGCAGAACTTCTTTTCTCCTATTTTCAACGCTCTTTTTGTCATTGTCAGTTCTAGCCTGCCATTTTTTATATCAAGCCGATACGATATATGCAGTAAGCATTCTAAACACCGAATCCAGGCATGGAGGGTTGACAAGCGAAATTTTGAATTATTTCCATCTATATCAAAATGAATCGTTCCAGATGGAATTGAATTCATCTCTTTTGGAGATGCACCGCAAATGTAACAATTTTAAGATGATGTTTCTGTTAATGAGCTGCAAACTTTGCCGTCCACCATAGTCAGAATTAAAATCTGTTTAATTTGTAATTGGTTGTTACCTACATATACAGGGTGTCCGGAAATTAGGCTCCCACAGAACAACGACAGATTCCTAAGGCCAAAATAAGACAAATTAACGGAATAAAGCTTAGTGATAAATCGCCCGGGTTGGCCGCTAGAGGGCTTCAAAGTTCCCCTAAAAAATTACTTTTTCTTGAAATCTTCCCAAATGCTTTGACTAATTCTAACAAAATTTGGTATATCCGTATAATTTTAGACGCAGCATATCATATAAGGCTCTGTCAATCAAAAAATGTTAGTGAAGAGTGAAAACTACCCTTATTATTATTATTATTTCTAGAGGGTGGTCCCCAAAGGTCCCTTACACTGCGGCCTAAAAGGCCTATTGTGTCCGTTTGTTACCTTACTCCTTGAGTAGTCCTGTCCTTGTCAAGAATTCCAGTATCTTCCTTAAAGGGATTACCTTGAACT
>JAUIMX010000546.1:0-11653 GCA_033557805.1 Phaenonotum sp. SLE1380
ACTAAACAAAAGTGACAGTTCAGTGATGAAAACATCAAATTTGTTCATTTGTTTCAATTATTGTTAATGCATTTAAAGATCGTCTTTAAATTGGCTGTGCTGTTGGGATAATGCTGTTCTTTTTAAAATAAATTGTTAAAATTCTCTCAAATAATTCATAATTTATGGCCAAAAGATTATTCAATGTATGAGTTGATAATAATCATGGCGGAGAGACATACTTTTACTTTTTTTGGGGGAATTTCTAATGAAAAGTATCATATATTATATATTGTGAAGGTAATTTTAATAGCATTCAAGAAATATAAAAATTTTTATATTTCTGTATATTGATATACAGGGTGTTCCATTTAAAAAACCATAAGTTATTGTTATAACTTGAAAACCATCCTTTATATAAAAAACTTATTTCAATTATTAAAATCTTCTTAAGAAATACTAAAACTTTTTCCTTTACAAAATTTGAATATATTGAGAAATAAGAAAAATATAAGACATAATTGAAAATGGCAAAAAATGAAAAATGCCCTGTATATCTTAAACGATTGGAGATATCAAGATGCGGTTTTCGGCATTCAACTGTTTTCGAAAATCAAGCCCGAGACACTCTAATTACTTTTTCTCTAGCTATGCGAGAAATAGGAGAAACACTCTTGTCTCAACCAATTTAAACCACCCTGTACTTGAAAAAGTATACTATACCCAGTCGAATTAGAACCAACTCCTAAAGATACTATAGTAGACAGCTACCCTAACAGATTTGAGGCTCTGCCGACTACGCTATACTGGTCGGCTAATATTTATGCTTAATTCACACAAATGATTCTCACCTTGCATGAAAAATAACTAACATACTTTTTAAAATCTATACCATTCTAATCATATCTAACAGGGAATCTTCAATTGAATATTTTATTTTAGGGATGATGATGATGCTGGGATGCGCCCCAGGCCGACGCTTAGTTGAGGAATTCATAGCAGATCATCCATTCATTGCAATACTGCAAACTGGCACTAAACACATCAAGGCACCGTTGTTTATGGTGAAACTAGTCAAGCCACCCGCTGTTTAAATATCAGCATGCATGTTCCAGAAATGTAATTGTTAGAATCGCTTGGGTCCAACTTTTCTTTTCAGTACACCAAAATCCTAAATTTCTCCTATTTATTGTTCCAGTTGTGGAAATGGGTCGTAGTGCTCATTTCTTGAAATTCGGACATGATTTTGTAGCTGATCATCCATTCGTGATGATGATTGTTCATGAACACGGAAACGAGGAGAATTACCTTTTCGCAGGAAGGATAAACAGACCTTAATTTCTATTTCTTAACCTAAATATTTACTAAAATTGAATTGGGTGATCATGCATGGGGAACCCAAAAGGCATTCCATATACAAAGTATCAATAATACTTGTATTAATTTGAATGATCTGTTTTCATGTAACTCAGCTTTTTGAAAATATATTCTTCGCTTTTTACTAGAAATAGATGTTTTATTTATTCCTTTTCTGTAAACTGTTGAGAATGTTTCAAAACGGGAATGAATTGAAGAGTCCCAGAATGCAATTGGACAGTAACATTATTAATTTAATCATTTATAACGTATGTTGTGTGAGGATTTGTACTGATTTCACTAACATGCCTTTACAAGTCTTATTATTATTGGCAAATTTTTTCTCAACTAAAATACATTTTTGAACGCGTCAACTGCAAGGTTATTAGCCTTAGAAATTTTGAAAATTTGCATTTTTCCAACCGAATACTTTCATCAAATACAAGTGAATGTTTTACATTTTCACTTCAACAGTTGCAGTTATGAATACTATGCATATAATTAATCATTTCAATGTTGTATTAGTTCTCAGACGAATCCCAAATTGTTCCAATAACACAAAATTCAGGATTAGGTCATTAGTTGCCTTGACAGTACTCACAGGTATTTGCCATGTATGAGCTTTGTTAATTGCTTATATAAGGCAAACACTAGTGAAATTCGAAGCTTTCACAGCTACCATCAACGCAGTGCATAAATAAAGTGTTCTTCAGGTCTTACTCCCCACTTGCAAGGTTGCTTTCAAGATAGAACCAAGAAGACTGCTCTTGTTCTGCAGGAGTTCAAACCCCAAAGCATTTTACACTATTATAAGCTAATCTTCAAAGGTAGAGTCAAGAAAACTGCTCCTGCTTGCAGAGATTTTATGATCTTTGCGCCTTCAAGATGTCATTTGCGATAGTGGGCGAGATGTCAGTAATTGTCAATGCCTATACACAGTGTATTCCTGAAATATTCCATCACCCAATACCTGTAAGTACCTATTTTTATCAATTGTTCTATATCAGAAAAAGTCTACGTTCTACTCTAATTCTTAATTCGAGTTATTTATATGTAGATTTCTTATTCTTTGGCTAAAAATTTATTATCTAGATTGTGCAATATTTCTTGCAAGATTACTGATGACTATTTTCCAAATTGAGTATTGTTGGAAGTTTTGATCAATCAAAAGGCTTATTCAAGAGGAAACTTGCTCAAATGGGTAATTTTATTGGATGAAATTTTTAAGCTCACACTATTAACGATTCAATGAAACCACAGCTATGTTCTCAGTATTATCATTGATTATATATCTTTCCGAAGGATATATAATCAATGGTATTATCTAAGTTTTCTATCAATTTACAAGTGCTACACCAACCTTTAACTCTAACCCTAAAAGATTATTGGAGAGCAATGTGGATATAGACATTTGATATTAATTGATCAAAATGCTTTGTTCTATTTAAAATGATTACTTATGCGCAAGCTTTCAAGTTATGTCTTCTTCAGGCATAACTTCTTAATGTGTGAAATTGAAGATATTTTTGATAAATGAATTAATAGGAACGTTGAAACAATGTGTTCCAAAAATAGTAATCTCTATTTATCAAGAAATTTTCACTAAGAATTTAATTGTACAGTGAGATTGTAAAGTAATGCATATATTCTAAAGTAAACAAGAATAAATTTTTCTAACTATAAGGTAAAGGCACAGTTCAAAATGAAAAACAAGGAGAATCTAATTTAACTTGTCATTTATTTTCAACTAATATTTCACCAAATATATCAACATCCGCAGAGCTCTGTTAAAAAAATAGAGAAAAATTTGTCGTTAGTAAAAATTCTAACAAAAGTCAATTGAAATGTACATACCAAATGTAACAATTTTGAAAGTTCCTAATTACAGTGAAAACTGAAAGAGCCAGGTTATAAATTTAAAAATCATTTAAATATTACTGAAGGTATCACATTTCAAGTTAAAAACTGCCATGACAATGCAAAAGGTTGTTTTTATAAAATTATGAAGTTATTGAAATTTTTAGGGATGGAAATTATGCTGAGATGTGCCGTAGGCACACAGCTTGTTATGAGATTTATAGCAAATTATCCGTTTATTGCGATATTGCAAACCCGCACAAAACACATCGAGAACCCCATGTTCGTGGCAAAATTGTTCAGGCCATCTGTGATTTGAAAACATGCATGAAATATTTAAATAGAAATTGCATGTTCTAAAAATATATTGATTGAAATTAGTTGGGTTCAAACATTCATTATGATATCATAATACTACAAACTTTTTCTATGTATTGTTTCAGTTATTCAAATGATTAGGCAGTCTCACCATGTGATTATCGGAAAAAATTTTGAAGTTGACCATCCGTTTGTGTTGATGATTGTTGATAGCCGTGGAAATGTCAAAAATTTCCTATTTGTAGGAAAAATAAACAGACCATGATTTTGTTATCAATTAATCAAATTATCTACTAGAACAAAATTGAGTGAATGTTAATAAAAATTAGTCTTTGAACAAACTATCAATAATTTTTGTATGTTGCTAAAATATAATTATTTCACTATCTGTATTTCGTATGTAAATCAGAAATATAAAAATATATACTTTAGTTCAATTCTCATTGGATGCAGTTATTTTATTTATTTCCTTTCTACGAATTATTCAAATATGAAAACATAGAAAATGTAAATAAACATGCTCTTTTCTTCACTTCTAAAAGAAACTTCTTTGCCTCATTGTCTGGGAGTGATGTAAAATGAAAGATCTTGTGTGTTTTGAATTATCTCGCACGCAGTTCAGTTGAAAACCCTTGCTTATGTGGAACTCGATGCATCTGCAAAATTCTTAGCTGTAGTATTTCTAATCTCTACCATCAATAATAAGCCTTAGTGTAAAGATTGAGTGGACGTTCCGCTGCAGCGTTTCGTGGAGCATTGCTATGGATGTGCTGACCAAACATATTGCTCCAAGCAGAATTGTCCTGAGTCATATATGGATAGAGCTGAGCGGGGAACTTGCTATCTTGTGTGCGTGCAGCGTCGACCTCAATTCAATTGGTCTTCAGAAAGCATTAGAAGAGCTTACAACATGTTGTTTGAAGATATTAATATTGAATGTTTTCTTCATCCCACCTTAAAGTTTCATATAAAGTAAAAAATTCTTCGAACTTTTTCCTCTCTTTGACAGTGTCACTTGGACCGTTCTTGAAATTGAATTTAAGAAAGAATTTTTTTTTAACATCAAATGAACTCATGAAACAACCCGTGCTAATTCTGTTCGATCCACACTCCACAAAAACGCTACCATACAGTTACCGCTTCATTCCATGCTCCAGAACATTTCACTGAGAATACGTGATTGTAAATACGTACGGCAAAATAATCAATTAGTGGTAATATTTTGCTAGTGACTAAGTGAGTGTGAAACTTAAGACATACTTCAAATTATTCATGAGCAAACAGTGCAATTTTGATGAGTTTCTAAGAATATGTGTCTTGAGTTAATGAGGTAAATTTCATTTCTATCATCGATAAATACCATTTGTTTCCTCAACTTTTGATAATGGCATCAGAAATATGATGGCCACCAACAATGATACAGTGATGCATCCTCAATTCTGTTCTTGAGTTCTCGCATAGTGTGAGGACGATGTTTGGAAAACTTTACCATTGGGTAACCATACAGGAAAGTCACACTGTTTATATTAGGCACGTGGACAATGCACCCCAGATCACACCTAATGCGATTTTGAGTATGAGCGATAATTCCTTGTGGGGCTACCCAACCATTGCTATTTCAAATATTAATTTAGATACAAAGTTTTCAAAAAAATAATTGAACATTGCATTCTAAAATTATTGATGGAAATAGTAGTTTTGCAAATGGTACACCCTTGTATATTATTACAGATTTCAATTCCATTCTTAAAGCATGTGGGTATTTTGTACTAAAGAATAACAATCGCAAATCAGTTTCTCATCTAGCTTTAAGCTGCTGTTGTTGGGCTTAAGGGGAATAATGGCCATGCTATTAAGTGAAAATCTATTGCAGATCATCTTTTTGTTTCTATCTGCCAAACCAGCCAGTAGGCGCATCTCTTTATTCAAGGGATAAATTGTGCAGTTGTAGTTGCAATTCCTTTCTTGTAAATCAATATCAAGCAGTTGTCAAATGTTTGTTTTTGCACCTTTCTGCTTTTTTCTGAATACATAGCAATGCATGTTCTAATGGTTGAAAATTTAATTATTCTCATATGTATTTCAATTTTGTTTCTAGGCTTGGCCATTGAACTTGACATGCTCGTAATCGGTTTTGATATGGTAGTGGATCATCCATTCTTCATTTTGATCCAGAAAAACATTAACAACATCGAATACCCACTTTTTGCAGGGGTAGTTAACAATATCACTGGGTGAAGCTTTCGGATTATAAATTTTATAATTTTTTGTCTGAAATTTTAGACTGTAAACTAGATTTGAATAAAGCATGTTTCTGGAAGTTATTTTCTTGTAATTTTCTAGGCATGACCATTAAACTTCACATGATGCCAATTAGTGTGCCCATGGTCGTGGATCATCCATTTTTGATTTTAATACAGAAAAATGTTGGCAATCTTAAATATCCATTATTCTTAGGAGTTGTTAATAATGTCGTTGAATAATGACGTTCAAATACTTGGATACTTTTATATCTTCTAATGAATTTGAATGCTTTGTAACATTTTAAATGAATATTAAATAAAATTTTCCATTTCTGCTCAAGTGTGTATACTTTTTATTGTTAGTTTTTAAAAAACAGGATAAAATCATTGGAAGATGTTCGCTAAAATAAAAAAAAAGTAGTGGCAACAAGGAATCATTCTTCACCGCATTGATGCAAGTTTTCATATAACAGCTCAAACAATCGCTCATTTGACTGACTAAAGTATCAAATTAATGGGTCATCTGCCTTATAGTTTTTATTTGACACCAAGCGACTTCTTTTCAATCCCTAGCTGCACATAATAAATGAATTGCATGTAACTTACAATTTTTGATGCCCATGAAGAAAGCATTGATGCCCCAATCGCAGTGAAAACTAGTAATCATCATGAAAAGTATTCTGAAAAGCAATATGGCCATATTTAATGATTCATTTTTGTTTTTATTGAAATGGCTATTATCTCCTAGAGATGTGCCCTAGGTCTACTCTTACTTACGAAATTCATAGCAAATCATTCATTTATTGTGATGTTGGAAACCTGCAAAAAACTCAGATTGCATGTTCTAAAAAACTGATTGGTAAATTTATGAAGGCGGGATGATACTTGGGTGGCCTAACTATGAAGAAATAAACATGTGTCCGAAAAAATATTTCATTCCTCAACATAATTTCCCAAAAGTTCTATGCATTTCTGCCAACGATGTTCCAAGTTTTTAATTTTTTCACGATAGTAGTTTCCTTCTAACTATGAAAAATAAATGTTGACTACATCTTCAACCTTGTCATCAATGGAGAAATGGAGGAAATCAGATGATGCTAAATCTGGTTAATTGGGTGGATGCCGAAGCAAGTTCTACTTCAGTTCTTGAATTTTACAGATGTTAAGACCCCTGGTGAAGGGTCGTTCATTCTTGCAATAGAAAATATTTTTTTTCTAAATGAACTTAATTTTTGAATTTTGTCACTCAATTTAGTCAAAAGGTTAATATTTATTTTCTGTCCCTCTGGAAGCTAATTGATCATAAGGAGTTTCTTTACATCACAGAAAGTCCATGTCCTTACTTTACCAACTGATTTTGACATGAGTGTTTTCTTTGCAACAGAGCAAATCGCTTGGATCTACTATTTTACTCAATTTGGTCCATTGACCGTTCATGATCATCGCACGTATTTTGGTTGCCATTTCTGGAGTAGTAACACTTTTGTGTCGACTTTGATCGGTGTTTGAACTTAGCCACCCAATTTTTTATCACGTTATACAAATGGGAAGAGTCACCAAACAGATTCTTCATCTCTTCAAGTATTTCTGAATATTTCAACCCTTTCTAATGTCCATTTCGAAAATATTACTGAACACTGTGAAAAAAATTAATTGACAGATCACTATCAAATTGTCAGAACTACAAACAAATAGAGCATAACTTAAAAATGAAATGACACTCATATACACTTTCGTCAAGGCCACCAAATGATCATTCTGCGCTCGTTCAAATACTCATTTTGATATTATAACCCTAACTTTTTTCTACTTATTGTTCCAGCTATTTCGATGACTCGAAAGTCTCATCGTGTGAATTTCAGAATCAATTTTGTGGTAGACCATCCATTTGTGTTGATGATTGTTGATAACCATAGAAATGTTGGAAATTACCTATTCGTAGGAAAAATAAACAGACCCTGATTCTGTTCCTATTTAATCAACTAATTCCACTTGAAGCAAATTGGGTAAAATTATTCTTTCGAATGTAAATCAGAAATATCAAAATATATACTTTGCTTTCTCACTGGATGTAAGTGTTTTATTTATTTTCTTTCCATCTTCATATGAACTATAAAAATATAAAAACATAGAAAATATAAATTAACATGCACTTTTCTTAATTAATAAAAAAAATCAACCACGGCTAGCAAAAGTTTGAAAATTTAATCAAATGAAATATCTTTCGTACATATTTTTGCCTCATTGTCTGTGAACGATTTAAAATTGCATCACGTATGTTTTGGGTGTAATCTCTTGCTCACACTAAAGAATCCTTTGCTTACATGAAAGTTAAAGTATCTGCAAAATTCTCAAATGTAATGGTTCTTATCTTTTAGTACTTGAAACAAACAATTAGATTTTGCAAAAATCAATTAATTTCAGAGATAGTAAATGAATTGTGGTTTTGATTCAGCTTTGTAGGGGGCCGCAGCTCCTTAACAAAGCATTTGCGTACCATGGCTCATTAAGACTTTTGGTGTTATTTTGAAACGTAGAATCATCCCTGAAAGTGTGATGACAACTTTTAGGAACAGTAACTGAGTAAGATTGAATGATGGTAAGTGATGCTAAGAATATATTAGTTAGAAGTGGACTTGTCATGAAAAATTTCCAAAAAAATTGTCCCAATATATTGTCCAAAAAGAAAAATATATCAAACAATGCAAATGATATTCTTAACTCAAACAAAAAAGATATATCTACTCCAAATTATTCAGGTTTTATCTTACATACATGGTGCCTCAAAGCAATTTCTATTAATCTTTAAGAAAATTATACGACTTGAGAAAACAAACAAAGTAAATTTTATCAATAATTTGTTGCATTTTTCTCCTCAAGCTCTGATGAAGACATCAGAAAAAACATCGATACAGTGATGCTGTTGAAAACCTCAAATTGATATAGGTAACCTTTTGGCTGATTTCAATGGCACAGTTATAGAAGTAGTTCCCACTCAAATTCTGTTCTTGAGTTTTTGTAAGGAGTAAAAACGATGTTTAAAAATCTGTTACTAGGGTAGCTATACAGCAAAAAAATAACACATGCTCAAATGAGATTAGCGGATGGGTCACCCCAGATCATTGCTAATGTGATTCGAGTATAGGTGATTATCTCTTATGGGCCTACTAGAACAAGAAAGTTACCGAACATGGTCCTTGTACTTTGAGAGAAATGTGCAAAAATATGGATGAAAACTTTAGTAATCGATTACACCAATGTATTTCTGTTGGTGACAGATTGAAATAAAATTAACCATACTTTTCTAACTTGCATAGCTTTTTTTATTGCTCCCCATTTGCAAAAAGTGAAGAACATGTGGACATTTGTAATTGTACTATTTGTTTCTCCTCACCTCAAAGTTTTCACATTTTTTTCCCAAACGCATTTGAAAGTATCCAAGCTTAATATCTGAGCATGACGATAAGATTTTTCAAAAAATAGCAATCCCAAATCAATTTCTTATTTAGCTTTAAGCCGCTGTTATTGGGCTTTGGAGGAATAGCCTTACTATTAGATGAAGATATATATTGCAGATCATCCATTTGTTCTCATACGTATTTCAATTTCGTTTTTAGGCTTGGTCATTCAACTTGACATGCGCGAAATCAGTTTCCCAATGGTAGTGGATCATCCATTCTTCATTTTAATCCAGAAAAACAACAATCACAGGAAAAGCCTACTTTTTGTAGGTGTAGTTAACAATATCACTGGGTGAAACTTTGCAGATTTTAAAATTCATCTGCATGTAAATGAACTACCTAAAATCTTTTTGTGGTTTTTTTTAAATTTCGGAGAAGAACAGAATTTTTATAATGTTGTAAATTAAATTTGAATAAAGCATGTTTCCGAAAGTTATTGTCTTGTAATTTTCTAGGCATGGTTATTAAATCTGTGTGGATCATCCATTTTTGATTTGAATAGAGAAAAATGTTGGCAATTTTGAATATCCGTTATTCTTAGGAGTTGTTAATAATATCCTTGAATAAGGCTTTGTGGTAGAAATACTTGGATACGATTCATCTTCTAATATGTATACTTTTTATTATTTTCATTGAAAACAGAATAAAATCAGAACTGTTAAAAATATATTTTGATGATTGGTATGATAATGACTGTTGAAAAACGAAGTTGTGCATAATTTAAAGAAGAATATTTTAAATCTTCTTTGGGGGACTCAATTTTGGTAACTTGAAAGCAACAGTCTTTATACAAGCATTAAATGAACAGAATGTACAATTGACATTTGATTTATTCATTCATGCATTACACTTCTCAACAGGTAAAACCGAGCACTGCATATTGGATAAGGGGGTTAGGTACTCAATGTGCATAGGAACAAACCCACATAAAACAACAAAACATTTAAAAATATGTATATAAAAGAACTAGCTGTATATAATTTTTTTCTACAGCTCAGTTACGATGCTCATATATGCCCTGTAACCTAATCCTACAGTTCTATTCGCATTAAATACAAATACTTCACTGAAGTATAGTTGAAACTAATTTTATAAAAATGTACCCTTAAATTTACCACAGTTTTATTCCTATATTTTTTCTATAAACTGGAGCGTTGAAGGCACTATCTTCCGAGGCGCCATAAATTTTCCACCCTATATATATTAATATATATAACGAATGACATCAGTATATGTGTAACGGTACAGCTATAAAAAACATCTATCAAATATAATTACATAAGACATTACACATCATAATATAAAACTCACAATTTAAAATTTTTGAAGTAAGGGGTAATGCTCGTATTAGTGTCACTAATCTTGTATAATAAGGCTTTGAATGTTAAGTGTCAAAGGACTAAGGTGAGTTCGTTCTGCTTTCCTTGTACAATGAAAACTAAGGCAAAAATGCGCATGTTCAGTTTAAAAGTAATGGATGACTTCAATGTGCTACTATTCAATTTCCTAATTGTTTTATTATTATATATATATACAGTGAAACTTCCCTTTAACGGACAGCCATGGGGAATACATTTCTGTCCGCTATAAGGAAGTGTCCGCTTTATAGAAATTTCAACAGGAAAAATAGAAATCAAATGGAGAAAAAAGAACAATCAATACATATTTATTTTTAGAAGTATGTAATTTTTGTTTGCGTCTTTATTTTATTAATAATTTTAGCTTGAATATTCGCTTCAAAAACAGATGTTAAGGTGACACCTTTAGCATCAGATTTGGATAAAAAAATTCTTCAATTTATTTACTTGTATGAGAGCATCTCTTGAAGTTATAGGTGGTTCATCTTGGATTCAAGCTGTGAGGGTGCAGATGTGACAGTTTTTAAGAACAAAGAGCTACATTTAACCGCCAACGATTTACCCTATGCTTGTAAAATTAAAGCAGAAATACGTGATGCATAATAGAATTGTATTAAAACGGATGGACTGTCCGGTAGGGCTCAACCCTAATTCTTGGAACCAAAAGAGGTCACATTGCGCCCCGCCGTGACATGATTATAGTCTTTTCCGAAAGATTCTATTAAGTAATTTATGGTTTTTAACAAATTTTGCCTTTTCACTTAGAACGGTCGAAAATTTTACGTGGAATTATAGCTATTTTGTTACTGAATTTTTATGTGATGATATATTTCTGTCCGTTATTGGTAATTTTGCTTGTCCACGTCCGATAATAGGAGTGTCCGCTATATGGAAGAAAAAATACGTTCAACTAAAAGGAAATTTGACCGTGATATTAGAATATGTCCGTTCAAGGGAAATGTCCGTTCTTAAGAAGTGTCCGATAAGGGAAGTTTCACTGTATAACGGTAGACGTTTTCACCGAAAAATAAGGACAATTCTTAGTGAGAATCCAATGTACAACCTAGTGGAGTGCACACCA
>JAUIMX010000547.1:0-11650 GCA_033557805.1 Phaenonotum sp. SLE1380
ACGTGTTAATAAGAAGAGTACTTTATTCCTAATACCGCTCAAATTCAAATTTCCCGCCAAACTAATGAATTTTTCGAACATGTGTGCATATATTTTGTAGTTTCAGTTTATGCACAAATTTTTATTCTAATAAATTTTTTCTGTAAAATCAATAATAAAAAAATTTTCGATTTGTTGCAAATTTCATGGGACACACTGTATAATTTGTTTGATAGTTTCAAATTTTATCTGCTTTCAGTTTCTCATATGTATACATAAGGAAAAAGGATAGTGATCATGCAAAAATTCAATCTCGAGATTTTGATGAATCTTCATGTTTTGAGTGCCCCTGAATCAATTTTGGCTATTTTAACCATGATGTTGGACTGTGTGTGTGTGTGTGTGTGTGTGTGTAAATACGATAACTCATAAACGAGTAAGAGTATCAAGTTTTTTGTAGATTCGAATTACAGGAAACGGTATGTACCTGAAGCAAAAGTTCAATTTTTTTAAAGTGAAGTACCTTCCTTTTTCAAATGATTACTCTCAAATTTACATTTATTTAAGAAACATCGAAAAATTATTAGATATGGAATTTCAGCTCAGTAGCCCAACTAGAAGTGCATATTACTCCTTCCTAACAATGATTTCCATGGTTACATTGTGTTGGGTCAATTGGGAGAGTACTGTCCTGATTTGATTCAAAAAAAGTTTATTTATAACAGGTGGCAGCAGCATCTGTCCACGATTTTTCTAGTGTAGTAGTTGAATAGTCTTCAATAGAGAAGCAATAAAATAGCAATAATTAGTTGTGGGTGCTTATTATAAGGTAACAAATTCTTTTATCTTCTAGATTTATCCTCAGGAGCGAGTAGCTAAATACAAAATTGTAAATGTATTTTGTAAATTCCCTGCCATTCGCAAGCTAGAGCTTTTTAGTAAATACAGTCGACTGAATTTCAGCATTTTGTATACCTCTTCCTCTATCTATCATGGCATGAAAAAGCAAGTTCCTCATGATGTTGTAGGGGAGGTTGGAATTGACGTAATTGGATTTGTAGTTCTGTTGGCATTCCACTTGATTGACTGCTTCTCCTTTGTAGTTGTTCCAAACAAAGCTCTTTGCTCAGATATTTCAGGAGGATTCTCCTTTTATTGTTTTTTCTATTGGAATTGTTATTATTGGATAGAGGAGAGTTAATAAAGATATCCTAAACCTCTCCTAAACTTTACAAGTTTTCAACCCACTTTCATAGGATCTTCAAGATCTTTAATCAAACATCCTCAACAGCAGACTTTCCTTGTCAATGAAGGGTACAAGAATATCTTGATGTCAAACGTTGTTCTGGGCCTCATTTCTAAATTTAGTTAGTTTCTACACAAACATAATTATGTTTGTGGTTTCTAATACTTTTCTTTTGTTTTGGACCTGCTCTATGTCATGTCATGGCCTTATTGAGTTATTAAATTGCTCATTATTGTTATAGGTGTAAATAAAAGAGTAAAAAGAAAATGGCTGCTTGCAGTGTTATGGAAAACGACTTCATGACTCTAAAAACTATATTCCCGTATGTACCTGCCTCTGGTATCCGGTATATTTTTGAGACTTGCAACTACAACCTTGAAGATTCGGTGGAAGTACTTTTACAAGATGAAACCAATGAAAGATCATCAAGTCAGTTGGTACCAGGATCATCAAATCAGTCAGCAGCTTCTCCCTCTACTTCTAAAGATTTTGAAGATGAATATGTGATGGTAGAAAAACCTAATGAATTCATTGAACTGAACTTGGGAGACGCTTTCGTTAACCAACTAAAATTGGAATTTAGTGATTCGAACAAATACCCAGAAGGTATCCAACCGGTAATTCAAGTTCCCGTCGATTTTGCCCGTCAAATTTATGCTTTTTATATTGAATCCGCACTGATGCAAATAGATGCAAAGAATAAAGCGCAAATAGATGCAAAGAATAAAGCACTGCTCGAAGAAGATGAAGAGTTTGTTGTGAAGTTACAAGCGCAAGAGTTCGAAAAACATTTGTTGATAAACGACACTTCGATTGAGAGAGGCGAACTTCAGCGTGAAACTGGTTACGAATGGGAAAATATAGCTAACATACCTGTTGATGATCTAGCGACGCATTTAATGCTCAAAAAACTGTTCCAAACTTTCCCTGATAGAGATAATGGATTAATAAAAGAATTTTTCGAGGCGCTTGATAAAGATTATTTAGAAACGGTTGTGAGCATTTTGAATTCCAATTCAAAACTAGAAATCATAGACCCGAATGGGAGTATATGGGAGCCACCCATATCGAAGGAAACGATTTCCGATATGAAATTGGCTAAAAAAGCTTGTGGAGAAGTTTCAGATTGGTTGATTGGGGAACACACAGCGAATGAATTCAGAGAATTTGGGAAGAAAATATTAGAACTACGCAATGCGATGCATGATGAAGCTAATTCATATTGCGACCAAATGAAACTTGAAATTGCAGCTTTCTATTCAAATCTAGCTAAGCAACAAACTAGAAATTATGATATGGCACAGAATATAGCAGCGCAAATGTTTGTTAATGATCAAACTACGTTAATGAACAACACCATAACTCTGGACTTGCACAATATGAAAACAAAGGAAGCTTTAACTACACTGGATTTATTTATTGATCGAGAAATCATGCATATGCAAGAAAAAATGTACGAGGAAACTAATTTATATATTGTTACAGGAAGAGGGAAACATAGCAAAAATAAAAAATCTGTTTTACGGCCTGCTGTTATAAAGCAGCTCAATAAGCGAAACGTTCCGTGAGTATTTTCCCAATTGTTTCATTTCTTGTTTTCATTTGTGGTTTTTCTTTCCAGTTTTTCTTTCATGAATCCGGGTTTGTTGAAAATTAACATAAATAAAAGGGCAAAACTCACAACGGAGTTGTAAAGTATTAATATGTTTTGGTTGAATATATTTTCTATTTTTTCAAGGTGTTTCTATTTTTGAATTGTTATATTCCTATTTAACCAGTCCTGATTCGATCCCTGAAAAGAACTACTTTTCCCATCTCTATATTTTATTAAAAAGATATCACGTCAATATTTGTAAGTGAGTGATTTATGATTTTTACATTTAAACTAATTGGAATAAACAAGCAGATTGAAAAGTTTCTGGAGCAATAATCTTGCTATAATATGGATGAAGATGAATTCATACAATAAACATAAATTCATTCAGCCAAAAATCAGAAGCATGTCAGAATATATCTAACTTACAAAAAATATATTACAGGATGATTCACACATATTTACGTTACAAATTTTTTGGGTTCTCTTTTTTATTTCATTCTAAAAATTTGGTACTAGACAATATTACATCTTACCTTGCAAAATAAAATATTTTCATTTACCTATCACTTCCAGTAATAGCGGAAATGGCTGTCAACTTTGCGATTTCAAATAGAACGCTATATATTTTTACATTTTTCAATTCTATGTTAAAAAATAATATAACTTTGTCTCAGTAACTTTTTTTTGTACACCTTACCGTTTTCGAGATATTAGATGATATTCATTTGTTTTATTAATTGCAGACCCATGTTTAAAAAATCATATCTTTTTTTTTGGTCATAATGAGACTCGCATATTCTCAGTGAAGTTCAAGAATGGCATCGAAAATTGGTAAAAATTCAACTTTTGTTACCCAATTATAGTTGCACAAAAAGTTTTCAAACTTTTTTTCATAAATTTAATAAGAAAAAACTTTCACATATGGAGCAGATTTTTTGAGCAGCATATGAGGAAGATGTCATTAAGGTAAAAACTAAACAGAAAAGTAAAATATAAAACGTCAAATCCATATGAAGTAACAACACTTTAAAATCTGAAATGTTGGATAAAAATAAAATGACTCACTATCAGAGAACTTTGTCACTAATGTACTTATAATATTTATATAAAATCAGGGGAATCACAAATTTTTAAAACTAATAAATAATAATAAAGTTCCCCGAATACAAAAATTCAAACAATACAATCAACAAATATTTCAGAATAGAGAGAAAAACAATACAATCAACAAATATTTCAGAATAGAGAGATAAAAAAAGATGAAAGACGCTCTGATTAGATTAGATAGTGTATTCTCTTTTTCCTATTATATTAATTTACAATAACCAAACACAATATTAGTGTGAGTAAATTTGTGTATAAAAGAAAAATAGTGCTCAAATTAATACTGAATAAACAAAGTAGCGCAAAAATTTGGATCTAATATGGCTACTTCTGAAGTGGAGAAGAATTTTTTGACTTTAAAAAATATTTTCCCGTATATACAAGCAGCGGCAGTTCGATATGTTTTTGAAAAATGTGAATTCGATTTTGAAAAATCTCTGGAAATGCTTTTGGATGACAAAAGACCAGGTAGAGGTGAAGAAAATTTTCTAGGAAATGAATCAAGTATAAAAATTGGTTCTGTACCACCGGTGACTGTTCGTAGTAGTTCAAAACATAAAGAAGAACATGAGGACTTACAGATGAATGAAGAATTTGTGGAACTTACTTTGAATGACACCCTTGTGAACCAACTGGTATCAAAATTTGATGATTCAAATTTTGGCCCAAAAAACTGCAAACCAATTATACAAGTGCCTGTATATTTTGCTCAACAACTCTATGCTTATTACGTTGAATCTATTATATCGCAAACAGAAGCAAAAAATAAAATGGTTATTACAAAAACAAGAAGTCATGGTCAGACACTCGGAGGAAGATTCTGCTCACGTGGTCAAACTAGACAATCGGGAGTTATTGAAAATTCAGTAGACGACATAGTTGCGAGATTGATGTGTAAAAAATTAGCTCAATGTTTCCCAAATTTCAACTACGAACAGTTGGAAAATTTACTTCGAGCCCACAATAACGATTACGAAGTAACTGCTTCAAGTATCTTGGAATCAAATAATCATACCAATAAACTACAAACAAATGAAGATATAAAAGAATCGCCAATTTCAAACAAAACAATTTCGGATATGAAGTTGGCTGTGCAAATAAGTGAAGAAACAAAGGCTTGGTTATTGGGAAATCATACAGCACAAGAATTCCGTACTTTCGCAACGAAAACATTGCAAACTCAACGTGAAATGCAAGAGCAGTCTGAATTGTTCCATGAAAAGGGTATACTGGAAATTGGGGATTTTTACTTCATTATAGCTGGAAAACTACAACAATGTCACGATAGAGCCCAAAGTTCAGCAGCCCAAATTATCATTGACAATCAATTTACTTATTTCAACAATACTGTAACTCTGGATTTGCACAATTTAAAAGTTCGGGAAGGCATACAGACTTTGGATATATTTATAGATAGAGCAATAATACAATTGCAAAATGCAATGGATGATGAGAAAAATTTATTTGTTATAACTGGAAGAGGGAAGCACAGTAAGAATGGAATACCCGTTTTGAGAAATGGTATCATTAAAAGACTCGAACATCGTCAAATATCGTAAGTAAAATTTTTGTATGGTAAATTTTGATCTCGAAGAAAGATATCCTGTTCTATTGCCTTTAGACATCTTTTTTTGGTATAAATTACAATCAACTGCTGTTGATAAGAAGAATACCTGGTCTATAAGTTTCAAGTACAGTAATTCCTCGTTATCCACCGATTTTTCATCTGCGGTAAGAAATTTGAGTGTCAATTCACCAAGAAAACATCTGGCAAACTGCTTTTGTTTCACTTACTGTTATTTATTTTGCTTTTGATGCAGCTATACTCCAGAATAATAGCATTGAAAGTTTGTTTGAGTCTTATGAAGAGCTAAGAAAAGAAATTGAAAAAAAGAAAAAGCAAATTTCCATAACGCAATTTTTTAAATGTCAATAAAGTGACAATGGCTCTTTATTTCTTTGTTTAATTTCACAATCTTTCTGGCTAGTACGTAACAATAAATGAACCGTAACAATGCAATTGTTATTATTCTACTTGTCCACTAGAAAATTTTCACCTAACCCCCGCGGATAACGAAGGATTACTCTAGTGATCTTTGTATTCAGCATAAGATTGGCTTCAAACTAATACCTCGTAAATTTTATGAAATAAATCATTTATTTTTATTCAAAATGTTGTTATACCACAAACTTATACAACTTATGTTTGTGGTTATAATAACAACCCTCTATCTTTACAGTAGTTGTCTGTTTGAAATCAAGAAAGGTCCAAAAAGATACCTTATTAAACAGGACACGTTTAATATGTGTCCCTGAAATTGGCCCTTATATTTTGTTTTTTTTTCCAATATGACTTAGTAATGATGCAGTCTTATTCTTTTTAGGTTTTCGTTCATGAATCCAGGATTGTTGAAAGTCGACATAAAGAAAAATACTAAACTTACAACTGATTTATAAATGTTTTGAATTTTATTGAAATATATGGTATTTATTTTATTTTTGTTTAATTTGAGTTAATATGAACGATATTAAGACCAGTGTCCATCGGTCTTTTCAAAGGTGACGCAGCTGATCTACAGCTGCCACCCAACTTAATTCTACAGTTCTACTTCGATTGAGGCAAATATACTTGAAAAAGTTTATTACCCCCAGCCGAATTTGAACCATCGCCTAAAGATACCAAAGTAAACAGCTACCCCAACAGACTCGAGGCTCTACCGACTATGCTATACTGGTTGGCTATCTGTTCACCTTTGAGCTCTACTAGCAATCTTTCCAGAAAATTCTTCTGCTCTCTTAATATCGTCCCTTGCAAGGCAAAGTAGCGTTCAGTTGTGGATAAAACGTTGACAATTGGCATTGCCCATATTCCTGAAATCACTTCGATGTAAGGCTGAATCAATACATGTGTTTAATAGATTAAGCAAGTAACTATATAAGAATCTTTTTTATAGTGTCTAGAGATATTTAAGAGTTTATGGAATTTAGGAACGAACTTACTAGCACCATCTGTCAACTGGATATGGAAATAATTTATTGGTGGATGTCATATTGCCACCCTAAAAGCCAACTGGGTCAGTGATAGTTCACAAATTTTATTGTGAAAAATTTGATTTTCGTAGTCTTTGATCTAAAGTGAGTGGTTTAAAGCTGTGTTCCACAAAACCTCGGAGTTCCATGGAGATCACTCAGGGGTTCCGCGAAAGTTACGTGTTTATAATCCATTTACAGAATGTTACATTAAAAGCATACTATTGAAACAAACTAGGGGTTCTACAATAAAAGTAAATACTATAAAAGGTTCCATTTATCAAAAAGATTAAGAAACACTGGATATTAGTATTAACAATGATTCAATTCATCTATTTTGATATTAGATTAGATAATAAAAATTGTTATTGTTCAATATCAATTAGATTAAAGTATACATTTGCAATAGATATAAATAATTCCAAAAAACATATTCGCATCAGAAGTATCTACACTAGTGAGCCAGTGAAACAGTTCAATTACCGATAACATGGACCCATTCGAAGAAAATCACTTTTTGACTTTACAAGAAATGTTTCCATATTTACCAAGAAGTTTAGTGAAACAAGTTTTCAAAAATTGTAACTACAATATTGAAGAAGCTGCCGAAGTGCTTTTGGAAGATAAAAGCACCAATCAAGATGAGGAAAAGTCAAAAAAAATCAATTCTACTTTAACCGAAAGTAAACCAAGTACTTCCCATCAAGCAAAAAACGAAAACAATCGCACAAAAGTGAGTAAAGTTGATTTCAATAATGATTTTATGGAACTGGACTTAGGAAAGGCATTCGCAGAACAAATAACATCAAAATTTAACGATACAAATTCATATCCACGATATTGCAAATCGGTGATTCTAGTTCCCGTATATTTTGCGCAACAATTATACGCTTACTATCGAGAGTCCATGGCAATGCAGATAGAAGCGAAAAATGAAGAATCAATAAAGGAAGATGAAGAGTTCGCTTTGAATTTACAAGCTCAAGAGTTACAGCCAACTATTTCAAAAAAACCTCCAATAACCCAAAAAGAAACAAGAGATGTTGATACATCTATCGATGATCTAGTTAAACTTATAAACCTTCAAAAATTGACGAAAACATTCCGGAAGTTGGATACGGATACTTTGAAACAAGTCTTCGAAGCAAATGATTGCAATTATAGGGAGACAGTTTCAACTATTTTAGATTCGTACCCTAACATAGAAACGACAAACACCAATGGAAATATAACAGAACCACCAATTTCTAAAAATATTATTTTGGACATGAAGATTTCTAAAAAAAAAACTGACGAATTTAAAACTTGGATATCGAAGGAACATGACGCAAATCAATTTCGAGAATTTGCTTCAAAAGCCTCACAAAACTGGGATGAAATGCATAAAAAAAGTCAAACGTACTACCAAAGAAGAATGCCGGAACTTGCTAATTTTTATTCAAATTTGGCTAAACAACTAGCTCAAATACACAATTTAGCACAGAGCATAGCAGCTCAAATGTTTGTCAATGACCAATACAGGATCAGTAATGACATTTTAACTCTAGATTTACATAACATAAAGACAAAGGAAGCATTATCTATATTGGACTTATTTATTGATAGAGCTATATCTATGTTACAAAATGGAACAGACGATGATAAAAAAGAGTATTGTATTATTACGGGGAGGGGAAAACATAGCATAAACAATAAACCAATTTTAAGGCCTGCTGTGATGAAGCACCTGCAATTTCGAAAAATACCGTAATAAATAATTTTCTACCTAATACTAATTGATTGCTAACATTTTCTTTTTTATAGGTTTTCGTTTATGAATCCAGGCATGTTGAAAGTTACGATTACTAAAAACGCAAAATTGACTACAAACCTATGATTATATATATTTCAGATTTTTCTGCATTCGATTATTTTGTAGAATAAACATTTGTGATTAAAATTTATTTTGATATGATTATACTTATTTCTCAAAATGCATACCTTACAATAACTGCAATTTTTATTACTATTTTCGCTTAGAAACCAACCTATATTATTTAATTTCTTCTACAATATATCCCAATCTATGTTCTTCTAGCACAAATCAAGACATGACCATGTACAAACGGTTTTCTTTTGTTTTCAAGTTTTGCTTGATTTTCGCATTCAAATTGCAAATATTCTAGGTTAATCTGATTTCGATTGACATCTACAGATGGCGGTTGAATTACTAGAGCTACTTGTGAACCAGCCTTATGTACAACTTTTTTAAAAAAGTAACACAGGATTTTCTGGTTTTAATCGAACCATTTTCAATATGCTTAGCCTTTAAAAACAAAATTTCTACTGCAATTTCAATGGAAACCCAATAAAAAGGTTAAGGTGTCTTTAAAGCTTTTTATTTGAATTTTTTGTTGAACTCTGCGATAATTGTGAACAAGCCCAATGCAGCATCCCGTGGCCTTGGCAAAGATCTATAAAATTACTTCGAAATTACGCTTGCGCAACTACTAGCATTCTTGTAAAAGTTGGCCAGCTTTGTTTACCACTGTTGTCAAACACCCACCATTTTCTTGCGCGTTGCTTGGAAGATTTTTTGAGTGTTGTATGTTACTGTGTACTTGAAAGTAAAGTGAATTATTAAGAATGGACGATCCTGGCAGAATGATGGGCCATGCCGGAGGGGGTTTAATGCCGCCGCAATCGTACGGCATGAACCCCCAAGGAGAAGCACCCGCTGGCGAATCGGAACCCCGTAAACAAGACATTGGAGAGATTCTCCAACAAATAATGAACATTACGGATCAAAGTTTAGACGAAGCGCAAGCGAGAAAACACACTTTGAATTGCCACAGAATGAAGCCAGCTTTGTTTTCGGTTTTATGTGAAATTAAAGAAAAAACTGTGCTGTCTCTTCGCAATACTCAAGAAGAGGAGCCCCCAGATCCACAATTAATGAGATTAGACAATATGCTGATTGCTGAAGGTGTAGCTGGGCCGGAGAAAGGAGGGGGTGCGGGAGCAGCTGCTTCTGGTTCGGCTGCGGCACAAGCCGGACAACCAGATAATGCAATCGAGCACTCAGATTATAGAGCTAAGTTAGCCCAAATTCGGCAAATATACCACCAAGAGCTTGAAAAGTATGAACAGGCTTGCAACGAGTTCACAACACACGTCATGAACTTATTGAGGGAGCAATCTCGAACCAGACCGATTACACCTAAAGAAATCGAAAGGATGGTTCAGATTATCCACAAAAAGTTCAGTTCGATTCAGATGCAACTGAAACAATCAACTTGTGAAGCAGTGATGATCTTGAGATCGCGATTTTTGGATGCGAGAAGAAAACGAAGAAACTTTAGTAAACAGGCGTCGGAAATTTTGAACGAATACTTCTACTCACACCTATCTAACCCTTACCCTAGTGAAGAGGCTAAGGAAGAGTTAGCAAGGAAGTGCGGGATAACAGTAAGTCAAGTGTCAAATTGGTTTGGCAATAAGAGAATTCGTTATAAGAAGAACATAGGAAAAGCTCAAGAGGAAGCAAATTTATACGCAGCTAAAAAAGCGGCTGGTGCGTCACCTTATAGTGGAACAGCGACACCGATGATGTCACCAGCACCACCACAAGATTCAATGGGATATTCGATGGGTTCTGCATATGAAAGCTCCGCATATGACGCAAGTTGTGGTTATGATCCGATGCATCCCCAGGAATTGTCTCCTTGAAGCTTCAAGCTTTTTATTGCCTACTTACACATGTATACTGTTCATGTATACTATTACTAATGTATACCAATATTTTTTATTTTGTATGTACGTAAAATTGTCTCTTGGCACCCACTGATGTTCTGAATTACTGTCTTTAACTATAAACAAATCGTGCAATAATTTTTAATTTATTAGGAGTAGAAAATGTTTTTCATTCAACCAGTGACAATATTATTTCAATTTTGTAGCGTATAAAGAAAAAATCTTGTATTTTTGTAATTTAAAATCGATGCTTCTAAATGAATGAAATCAGTTGGTCGCTAAAAGCAAAGCAAATCAAATTTTTATTTTAATTTTGTTGTCGTTTTCGGATAGCATAGGATTAAAAATTTAAGATTTATGTATTTTCTCTGTATTTTACAATAGAGATGGAAGGAATGCAAATTTGTTTTTTATTTTCAAATTGCTATCAACATTTATTCTGATTTAGCTATACTGTTTGAATTTTATTTTTCGATTAAAAAAGCTTACACGAATAAATAAATTTATTAATAGAAATTGCATCTACAAATCAAATTGTGCCTCAAAAAATTCCTGTACTGTGTTATAAGGCTGGTTCTTCATAAACCCCTTGATTTCTCTTCTCATAATTGTGAATGGCCTGTTCCAAAATTCAGGTGAAATTGAATAAAATAGAATACCTTTTATTGTTGAAGTAAACTCGTCACAAAAGGTAAGTAAAACGAAAAATCCAATTACACGTATAATAAAACATAAAAAACAAGTTCATTAATAATAATAATTAATTCATATCTTTACAACCAAATAAAAATACATGTCAACGAAAAATGTGCATATTGATGTCAATCCACACTATACTGTCTCCATGAATTCCTGCACCGAATAAGCTCCCTCTCTTAGTAATCGGTTACATTCCTTCTTGAAGTGCCTCATATCTAATTGTTTGATATGATTCCCCAATTTATTATACATTTTAATACTTA
>JAUIMX010000548.1:0-11647 GCA_033557805.1 Phaenonotum sp. SLE1380
CAAACGGTGTTGACTCTTATTACCCAGACATGTGGGTAATGAGAGTCAACGCTGCATTTTTGTTTTTTGCATATTATTAATAAAATATTTTATGATACCACAAAAAATTCATTCATTTTTCAGTTGTTGATTCAATGTACATAATTACCACAAACGAAGAAAATTGAATACTGAAATATTGTGATAATAACAAGCAATGTCTCTTAAGTGAATCCCAATCCCCCTATCTCCCCTACTACGTGAAAATATTGACTATACTTGGAAAATGTTTCATATAGCTACTGTTTACTATTTTGCACAAAGTGTCTCGGCAAGAGAAAGAGCAAAAGTTTAGGGAGAAAGCGTTACTTTGGAAAATTGGTTTTTAGTAGATGTTGTATGAATTATTGGAAGAGACTAATTGGATTATTCACTGATCTGTTTCACTTCCGGTGCAACCGGAAGTACTGGTAACTTCCTTATTTGAATAGGGAAGACGACATACTACACTCATTTTTGGGTTGGTCATGAGAAAATGAACAATCATACTTATTTTTAACCATTTGAGAGATAATAATTTTTTCATGAAATACAGATGCAATGTCTTTATAATTAATTTTTTACAGGGTTAAATATCTGTTTATTGCTAACGCATGCAGGTACGATCATGGTATAGGAGTCAGTTTCACTTGTTGAATTACTGCACGGAGAAAACTAATGTACAGAGGCTTTTTCATAACTTATCTTTCAATTGATGAAAACTAAAGTTTTCGAATGAAATGATATCATTTCCTTTCGTCCTATTGAAACATGATCAAAAAGTTCTACAAATTTTATCAAAGATTTTCCTATGCTATCTCTTGCCTTTTTCGAGATATTAATTTTTTTAATGTTTTACTGTAGTTTTCTTATTTCTGGGGTGTGTATGATACCTAAACAATTGAGTGTAGTGAATAAAGTGAATTTTCAGATACAATTTTTTCAACATGGCTTTCATTAACACTGATAATTCAAATCGACTACTAATTTATGGCGAGTGCAGTAGAGTAACTGGAAGAACCTGTCGTGTGTTCAATCGACCATAAGTGATCACCAGATCACTAACGATTGTAAAAAAATATCCAAAAACCATAAGTAGTGTTCCAAGTATCCACATATTACTCAAAACATATTTTTGTAAGATTTGCCATGGCTTGACAACTCATTAAAAGTGCTCCACGTTCTATCATTCATTTTTTCTTTGGTAGACGATGGCACTGAATACACTATATTTTCAATAAATCCCCAAATCAAAAATTATATTGGGCTTAGATCTGATGATCGAGGTGGCCAACGAGTCACTCATCCTCTATTGTATCAATACCTCTACCGCACTTGCCATGAATAATTAGTAGATTTGAATAATTAGTGTTGAGGAAAGTTATGTCAAAAAAAACTGTATCAGACAATGTACTGTATTTGATTGTTTTGTTGTCATAGACACCACAGAAATAACAAAGCTGCAAAAAATCTTAGAGAAAAACTAATTTTCCGGAAACGGTAAGAGAGAGCATAGGAACATATCCAATCAAATTTGTAGATATTTTGACCATCTTTCAGTAAGGTATGGAAATGATATCCTTCCATTTGACAAATTTGAGTTTCCATCAATTGAAATTCATTAGGTTCGATACGTTATCAAACAGCCCCTGTATATTTATTTACTTCGTGGAGTGATTCATCAAGTGAAACTAACTATTATCCCTCGATCCTACCTGCAGGCGTGAAAAATTATTTATAAAGACATTGCATCTGTCGATAATTTCATAAAAAAAATTAACATCTCTTAAGCGGTTGGAGATAAGCAAATACATTTCAGCAAGAGAATGTTTGTTTTTTTTTTATGACCAATTCAAAAGTGTGAGTAATACGTCGTCTTCCTCATTTAAATAGAGAAGTTACTTGTACTTCCGGTGCAACTGGAAGTGGGAAAGATCAGCAAATATTTCATTCAGGCTGTTCCCATAATTCATATAACATCCAAAAATCAATTTTCCGAACTCTCCCAAAACTTTTGCCCTACTCTCTCGCCGAGGGACCCTGTATATTTTCCACTCACATTACATACAAAATGGCCCTGGAAAACGTTTATTCATGAAAATTTTATTTTCAGAGTTTCCATAATCATTCCAGTGACAATTGTGGCAATTCCAAATGTGGCAATTCCAATTTAATCGGAGATAGATCGTAACTTTGTTATTTCAAATAGGACCACTCACTATTAAATTTTCTTGCGTAAATTTCTTTTCAATAATTTCGCCCATAATTGTGATTCAGATTTGTCTAGCATTTTTCCAAGTGAAATCACGTTCCTAATATCCACAGAATTCAATTACCATGAATTGTATTTACTTCCAGGGAATGAGATAACTTTCCCAACAGGCAATCATATTTTCCACTACACTCATTGGAAAGGTTATTATTTTTTCCAGTGCTACCAATAACATAATAGTTATTCAAGATTGCTGGGCTATATAAGTTGGAAAAATGAAGTATTATTCCAGAAAAATAGTACATGCTCCCATTCAATATGACAAAGGTGAACCAAAAGTGTCACAATTTATTACCATAAAGCCATTCAAATCAGTAGGTTGTGCAATATGTTACTGAAAAATTGTTCCAAAATCACTAGAAATTTTTTTTACATGAATTACCGTTTTTCCAATCTTTCTGTGTATAGGTCGCTGAATAACTACACTGCCTTTATCTTGAAACTCGGAGTCTCCATATAAGTCAGCTATGGGGAAAATAAAAATACAGGATGTACCAGATTTTATTACGCCATGGATATCTTGCTTATTTATGGGGAGGGAGGAGAGCTTGAACGATATGATATGAATCGGAAGTTACCACCAACTTTGTTATTTTGAATAGAACACCCTGTAATTTTTCATCATTTGGAATCGGCGATTAATATCGATGAAGTTTGATGTAAAATACCCTATAATTAAATCTAATTGTTTTTGAGATATTGAAAGTTGCATATTGAATCATTGACGAAACGTCCCAGATAATCACCCAATGGATATTTCACTGATTCATAAACATGATGAGAAATAAAATGTATTGAAGTAAACAATAACATAGGGTCTTCAATTCTCCTGTATTTTTCACTTTTTCCAACTTCCGGTTAAACGGGAAGTCATTACTAACTTTGTTATTTTAAATGGAACACCCTGCATATTTTTCAATATTTGGATTCTACAATTAATTTTGATGAAGTCATGTGAAGCACCTTATACAGATATCTCATGTTTATGAATTATCGAATTGGGTGCGAGAGTGTTCTAGTTGGTAGAGTGCTTGTACTACCGATTATATCGCCTCAGCGCTCCAGGTTCAAACCCCGATCAAGGTGTTATTTTATTCATAATAAATTTACTCCTTGTTAGGATAAGAACCGTAGGTTAGTATTAATTCAGAAAGCGCCTAATAGGCCTGATGGGGCGAAAAAGTGGCGCTATATAAATTAATTGAAAAAAAATCGTATTATTCATTAGGTAATAAACCCTGGGACGTTTAATAAAATAATTCAATATTCAATCGCCAATATCTTAAAAAGAGTTAGATTTAGGTTTAGGGTATCTAGCATAAAACGTTATCAAAATTAGTCGTAGAATCAAAATATTGAAAAATATATAGGGTGTTCTATTTAAAATAACAAAGTTGGTAGTAAGTTCTGGTTTAACAGGAAGTTGTGAAAAGTGAAAGGTATATGCAAATTGAAGACCTTCCGTTATGGTTTATTTGATCTAATTCAACCTTTCCCATATCTTCATGATTATGCGAGACATTCATTGGGTAATAAAATCTGGGACACTCTGTATATTCAGAATATGATGTTATTTAATAGCCCTTATTTCATTCCAAGGAATCAATTTTGCGTTTCTGGCTTTATTGAATAAAGAATCACTACACTGAATAAATCAGAAAAAAAAGTCGTGAATATGTCAATATCAAAAATGAATGTACCAGAAAGTAGTGCACAGCAATTATCAACCGCATGTAGCTCACAACGTTCAAGATCTGCTCAAAAGCATGAAAAGGAAACTTGCACAACCTCCGAAATCCGAAATACATTCCAGATTTACTACCACGGTTATTTCATCTATATCGATTATTGAAACATTCAATTGCCAGTTTGTGGTCTAATTTCTGTTGAAGAAGTTGAGCACGAATATGATTGGAAATGAATATATGTAGTAGGTATATTTCTACACTTCAACTTTATGCTTCAATCTCTAGGGGAAGGTGGGGCAAACTGTTTATATGAAAATCTCTTTGAACAAAACTAACACTTATAGTTTCAATTAACTTAAAAATACTTTTTTAAGGCCTAAATCAAAAAATTTTTTTTAATAAGAAGTGAATAGAAGATGACAAATTTCCCATTTTGCCCCACGACCGGGGCAAAATGGGAAACGCTATGGGACATAATGAGTATACGCCTCTACAAATTGAATGGCCTACTCTGAGCAGGCATACGGAGACCGCGGAGAAATAAACATCTATACCTGTACGCGAGGTCTCCGTATACCTGAGAGTATGCGATTTGATTTAAAGACGGGAATACATACATCTTCAGAGTCTTCGTCCATATTTGCTCAAGAATTATGGGCCCAGCCATGGTACATGGCTCAAAGAACCCATCCTTGAGTGGACTGTGAATATAACCCACAATATAGGCACGTACTCTATCCCATTTTGCCCCAGCAGACACATTTAGCGAAAGCAACAAAAGTTCTAACCTACAGAATTATTCTGCGAAAACATCAATCTAGATTCGTTGGTAATGCACTGCTACATAAAGTATACGGTAAAATGTTACACTAGAACTGGTTCTTACCTTGGTGCACGTCGATTCTAATTACAAAACTTTGTAACAATCTGTGAAAAAAAAACGTTTTTCCTCGCTGCGTATCCAAAAGATGCGGTGACACAGAAACTCTGCTCGGACTCGTGTGACGCGACAAAAGATCGTGCGACTGACACTGTGTTGGGCTCTGTAGTGTTTACCAGTTTCGCACAAAAACACATTTCCCGGTATGCTCCGAGCTTCATCTTGTCCCACCTCCTCCTATTGTATATCCAATGTTTTCATGGATAAGTTGATTATGATTACAAGAAAGAACTTTTTCATTTGTAACTTATCGCGGGAAAGTCATTCTTTATAAAAGTTTTTGCTTGTCTCAGAACCTCTAATTCTGAAATAAAAATCTAAATATTCTTCTCGACCGCTAAGAAAATTACAAAAAACTTAAAAATTATTGCAAAATTTTTTAAGTTCCAAAGTTTTTCATTAAATCACACTATCCTGTTTTCTTCCATAATTTCTCAGTGTCATGAAATATTTGTCAGTCTTTATTTCCACTCAATAATGATTATGCTAACTCTTGAACAAAGAATTTACCTCATTCAGTACTATGGAACTGGCGAAGCTACTTACATGGCTGCAATCCGAAAATTTCAAGAAAAGTTCCCTGATGTTAACGTGTGTTTGAATACTGTTATAAATTTGGTAGAAAAATTTGAAAGAACAGGTAGCGTGCAGTACATCAAGAGAAGAAAAATGACACACGATGAAGAAGATGCTGCTACAATAATGGCGATGGACTCGGTTGAAGCCAACCCAAAATTGTTGTTGAGGAAAACGTCTGCACAATTGAACATTACAAGACACATTTACAGACGATTTTCAAAGAAAAAATAAATTCAACCTTTTAAACCCATTTCTATACATGACTTGAGAAATGGTGATGATGCTCTGCGTTTAGAATTTTGCTTATGGGTTGGGGAAAATCAGTTGGCAAATCAAAATTTGTGCAGAAACATTTGTTTTTCGGATGAATTGACATTGACAACTAATGAGAAAGTTCCTTCACAAAACTGTAGATTTTGGTGGAGAGATAATCCAAATTTCAAAATTGTAACGGGAAGTCAATATCATGAAAAAGTGAATGTGTGGTGGGACCTGTGTGGTGTGGTATTATGTATGGGAAAGTTATCGGTCCATATTTTTTTTAATGAAAATGTAAATCAATATTCGTATTTGGTGCTGTTACAAAATTTTTTGTTGCCTGCAGTGAGGAATGAATAGAGCTTTGGAAGTTTATATTTCCAACACGATGTATGTCCTGCTCATCCAACACTGTTAGTGGGAAATTTTCTTCAAGAATATTTCGAAAACAGATTGATAGGTCGGTATGGGCCGGTCACCCGATTTAAAACCATTGGACTTTTCTTATGGAGATATATTGAGCAGCAAGTTTATCGTGTTGATATGGAGAATAATGTCGAAATTTTAAAACAAAAAATTAGAAAAGCAGTAAATTCTGTTCGTGAAGATATGCCTCATGGTGTTTATAGAGAATTTGTATGTTGTCCTGAAAAGTGTGTAGAGGTAGGAGGATATCATGTTGAATGAAATAAGAAAGTTTCATCTGCTCAAATACCTATTTTGTTTTTTTATTGAAAATTAGCCGTAATTTTGATAAATATTCAATGACACTGACAAATTACAAAAGAAACAGAATAATGTGATTTAATGACACTTTTGGGGATTTTTGCATAAATTTCCACGTTTTTGTAATGTTCTTAACGGTCGAGAAGAATATTTAGTTTTTTATTTCAGAATTAGAACTTTTGAGACAAGCAAAAACTTTTACAAAGAATGACATTTTCGCGAAAAATTACAAATAAAAAAGTTTTCCCAATACTTCAGTCCGTCCGGGGACGCACTGTTTAAACACAAAATTCTACCACTAAACTATTCACGCAGTTAAAAATTATTGAACAAGAAAATGTGCGTAATATCTTACGTGAGACTGTTCCAATTATTGATGAAAGTAATTTAACTTGACTTGGAAATATGACATTCATTTAATAGGATAATCATTCTGAATTTGAAGGTTCACCCTATGCAGTATTGAGCATTATATTCCTATACTAAATAAATCGCAACCTTTCTAAGTGCAGAAATAATATAAAACAACTTGCATTTCCTCGTTTCTTATAATGAAATATAAACACACCTTCATCAACAGGTACATAACTGCTCACAGTGAACGCATAAGCGTCTTAGAGTTTGTGGTAAATCCCTCAGCGAGGGCTGGTGGCGTTGAAATGTCGTTAAGTCTCCAAGGTCTAAGGAACTGTGTTTAGTTCACACGAAAACATAGTGCACCGACCTCAAACTTAATTAATATTAGAAGGACTCTGAAGGAGTGTGAACGGTACATCGTGAATAAAATATAAAGGGGGCTGTACATTCACTAATTAAGTATAAGAACCAGCCTCATTTTCCCTATACTTTGCGAAGTTTTCACTGCACTTTAATTAAAACCTTATTAAGTCTAAATGTAAATTAATCCTGGTATGTATAAACGGTCTGCGTATTAAACACACGCTCGACAAACCGTCATGTTTGTCATAACTGTTTTCATTTCACCACCAAAAATAACTTGTGAATGTTCGCAATCCTGTCGCAAAGAAAGCAAATAGTATTGTAACTACTTCACTGAAAACTGGTATGTCATTTTTGAAGAGGTGCTGAATTTGAGAATCCCGGTTCTAAACGAAACAACAACCAACTTCAACGGCTTTAAATTTTTATCGCAGCAAGAACATCTATCTCGACATACGGGTATTTATTGAGAGATTACAGCTAGTTGGCTGAGTTATTTTGAACATATTGATCTGCCTGACGTATGGGTAGACTAACCTGTAACGAGCGGTTAGAGAATTCATATTCGATCATGAATCTTGCCCGCATCGACCAAGAGTCACACGAACGTTACCTTTTCGAATATTGCATTTCACTCCTAGTCAATTATAGCACACGATGATTTGCTTAATCCGTTTGAGGGTACTCTTCCGATGGTGAGAAACTTTTCAACTCAACGTAGTGATAAACTCTTGTAACTGACGTTGACCATAGGTTTCATCCTTATAAGATAATAATTATGATTTCAGTTAGTTGAAAATTGACTTGATGTTGTTTATCTAAACCCTATAGCAAGGATTGGGTCTAGATGTTTGCTGCGTCACTGAAATTTGATATCGCTTCCAAAATTATCTTACTGATGCTTCGACCTATTCAACTTTTTTTGAACAGTATTTTCCATGCCGTTATGAAGTTGCATCACTGTTTTAAAGGAGTTCTTGCCGAGACATAGGTATAGCTATTGAATTTTTTTTTTTCGCATTGGTTGCTTAAATTCTTGAATATTTGATGATGGTCATGTTGGAGGAATGCAATTGTATGGTCGACGACAATGAATTCGTCTGCCTTAGTAAGGGCTTTGGAGAAATTTTATTTCTGATTTCGGAATAATTTCAGTCGAGATGCACCGCTAGATTTAGGATACCTTGGAAGATTTCACGGTCGATTTATACAACATATTACCCATTTAAAATCGGTAGTTTTTCAGATATTGGCACTTTTATAAAATTTTTGGTTTTGCATACATTCATTCATTTGTTCATAGCTTGGGTAATATTAATAGTCGTATTTTAAAATTGGATATGTTAATGAAAAAAAAAACTATCACATTTTGGAAATTACTATTTCTCAAGTTTCACTGATGAAATACACAACAACTTCATCACTTAAAATATAAAACTCTGTTTATTATTACATCATCTTGATCTGTTCTGTGAGTACTCGGATTTCAATTGAGTATATCATATACCTATCTGGTGTACATAACGAGAATTCTAAAAAAAACTTTAATCAATCACAAGACTTCTTTGGATGTAATTATTATTGTTGCAATTAATATGTTGTATTCTTAAGAAGACAAACAGTGTCATTATTGATCTACTCTTAGAATGAAAGGGGTCCAAGTGCAGTGGTGCAAGAGATCCAAGTACACCAATCAAAACTATGTACAATTTATTACATAAAAATAATTTTAGATATAAATTAATGAGTTTTTATGAGTTACCATAGTTCTCATATAATAATCCATGTTAAAATACAACGTAACCGCAAACGTGACTCAATCATATTTTTTTGAATTTCAATTTAAATTATCTCGGCACTTGTTTTTGGTACTTTGATCGCTTGGCTTCTGGGTACACAAAAGAAACAACAGTCCGCAAACGTACGCATCACTCATATCGACATTAGGGAGTAAATTCCCATAGAAACTTTTAGACTTGTTAAATCTGCCACCTAAGCTAGGAAGAGTGACACAAAATTCCAGTGATACAAATTCTTATAAGTGTCCTCAAAGGCGAGTAAATCAAAAATAATCATGAGACAAGACCTGCTTGTTGTATGAGCAGCTTGGAAAACCATACTATAAACTCGATGATGTTGTATCATGACGATGACAGTGATACTCTAATCCTAGCATGCCACTTGAGAAGAACTGTGAATCTCAAGGGGCTGGTGGAACGAAATTGGTTCATAGCGACGGACAAAATAAGGTAGTAGTGAGTATAAATGGAAATCCACCTTATTTTGCTATTTGTGAAGTTTTCGCTGCACTTTAATTAAAACCTTATTAAGTTTAAATGTAAATTAATCCTGGCGTATTTACCCTGCCTATGAATTAAATACCCGCCCAACAAACTAGTTTGTTTTAATGGTTTCCATTTCGCACCGCAACCAAAAATAATTCGTGATAATCCGAGTAGAACTTCTAGTTTTAATAGCGTGTGTTCAGGAGCATTAGATTACGTTCCCATTTTAAAATCATTAGCCGTTGATTCGACTCGAAATGAGGACTGAAAATGCATCCCGCATTATCTCGAATGCAGCGGAGAAAAGAAAAGCCATTTACACGTGTTATTTTCCGATAAAGTCCTTATCAACATGCACTTACCGAAGCTGGTACTCTGGTACATTAAGGAAAATAATGTTTGATTGCTTTTAAACCCAGTGTCCCGTTGCGCGTTGCGCTGGTTGGTACATTTGCAAGTATTTTGGTTCGCGTTGTGGAGCAAAAATTAATCGTATGGGAATCATTATTTCATTTCAAGTTTGATTGCATACGCATTAGGAAAAGTAGATCACGTACTAGAGTTTTTTGCCTGGCCCAAATACATTTCACAAAATAATTCAGTACCCAAGCTGAGTATGAATTTATAAATAATTGTTGTTTCTTGCATCTATAGGACTGTCGAAATATGTATTACTAAATTATTCAGTGAAGGTGACTCGGGCTATAGTCTTTAAACTGTTGACTTCATGGAAAAAGTGTTAGAACAAAATAACAATGAATTTATGTGTAGCATCTTTGAAGAATGTATAATAAATAATTATATTATCACATATCTGGAATCTACATTGAAAAATATTCGAAGATGCATCGCTTTATAGTTTACCGTTTTTGAGATATTTGCCTACAATTAACTTTCCCCAATTGCAGACCTATTTTTAAAAAGCCATAACTCCTTCACCATTGATGATAAAACACTTATATTTTCAGCAAAGATTGAGGAAAACCTGAAAATTTGGTGGAAATTCGATTTTTAATTTCAAAATATACTGGAGATGCACAAAGAAACCTTCAATTGCCTGGAACTTTTTTTTTCAAATGGAACAGCCTGTATATCATGACTTCATGCCAATTTAAGCTATATATTATTTTTATTAAGACACCCCTACACCAAAACTAAAAAGTTTTCGAAATAATCTAGATTTATCAATAAAGAAATCTTGTAGACCTTTTTTAAGGTTGAAGGAAGGGCATGAAATAGTATAAAATTTGTTGTTGTTGATTTAGGATGATCTAGAACTAAGTGGATAATAGAAAATAGAAAGAGCAAATAAAGTTACTATTATTATCAATATTATTATTTCATTAATATTTTTTCATACATTCTAAGTAATGTTAGTGTTTCTTGGAAGTAGAAAGAGAATTTATTCTGTTTTAATTTCAGGAGAACCTTGGAATTTTCCAATAATATGACACGTCTGAAATAAATTTGCCCTTTGGTCTACAATAATAGTATTTTATTAATTCACTATTATTATCATCATTACTAAGAAACAATAAAATAAAGCAAAGGAAAGAAATGCAATAGAATCAATTCTCAATACGTCCTCCATTTTTCAGTACACACATGTTGAATGCTTTTGAAAATGACCCTACCACATTTTCGATCATTCTGTGATTTTTCTCTGTAAGGCTTCAACAATGCTCCTCTCCATGTCTTGGCAAGTTGTTGGTGTAGTTTTGAATACTTTTTTTCCACGAATTCTCATAGGCAAAATTCCTTTTTTGTTAAATGGATTGGTCGTGGAGGTCCTATACAGGGTGAGGCAAGAAACCGGCCCACCCCAATTACCTTCATTAGAACGAAATTTTGTACACGTATATTATGTATGAAAGGGTATTTTTTAAAGGTATGAGCGCGCTAAGATAACTTCCGGTTCAACCGGAAATGGGCTATACCTTCGTTATTTTGAATCTACCATATTTTTCGTTTTTTCCGATTAAAAATTTTATTTTACGTACAGTGATACCAATTTCGACGATATTTATGATGAAAATTTCAAAATTTGTGAAATTTAAAATTTTTCGTTTTTCAATTTTTTTTTAAATAATAATTGTTCTTTGCACTCGGAAGGAGTATGTGTGATACTTTTTCCTTTAATTCATGCCATAATAACGAAGAA
>JAUIMX010000549.1:0-11643 GCA_033557805.1 Phaenonotum sp. SLE1380
GGTCCCCGCAGAGAACCCTATTTGTCAGATATCCGAAATGGACCCTTTGCTCCGCTCTGCGGGGACCCTAACACCGAAATACAACAGAGTTGCTTAGAATGGACTGTACCGTGGTTATAGCGGGTCATTTTTCATGAACTGCTCCGTACATACGTATCGGAAACCACCCTCTCTTTTCAACACATCGAATGTTGAATGTTATCGTTTTTAATAAACCTTTCTTTTTTCCAGACATTGGTATTGTGAACTCGGGACAGGATTATTAAAATGTCCCGACTTTCTCAACTATTCTACACCGTCGAGGTGGGTGATACGAAGTTTACAATTTTGAAAAGGTACCAAAATTTGAAACCCATAGGTTCCGGTGCGCAGGGTATAGTCTGGTGAGTTTCAGATATTTTTAATATGTTGTAAAAATAGCTTGTTTATGCACAATAGTTTCCATTTTTTCGTGTGTGATTTTTGTAGTTTTGTAGCCAAAATTTCCCTGTAGTTTTAGCTTATTTTTTGTCCCATTTTAAGGCTGCTGTCTATGGAGCTCATTCTAATTCATAAATAGTACATATCTACAATTAGTGTTACAACGTAGCATTGTTGGTAATTGTCTAATACCCTAACCTTTGAAAAAAATGATTTTATTATTATTATTATTATTGTGTTGCCTAAAAGCAAATGAAATTTATTAAACTCAATTCTAAAATAGATCTCATGGCCCGTTTACTTTCATTGATCTGTCCCAAGATTTTTGGCAGACCCTGTACATTCACTCTATCACAATTGGATTAGTGTATTCACATTAATCTTGTTGACAATATTATTATTGTTCCCATCATATCTTCCCAAGACATATTCCGTACTCATATCAGAAATTTGAAATTAAATTAAAAATTTGCTTGGAAAAAATTCAACTTGATTTTAGTCATTCAAAAAAATTAACCCTCTTCATATTGTGAATTGTAGATTAGCTGAGGAATTAAAACAATATATATTTCATTTTCAAGAAAAAAATATTCTGAAAAAATATATCCCAAGACCGCAGCCTTAAGTTATCGACGACCGACGAATTTTTTTAAATTATTTTTAGTTCTGTTTGTCCTTTTAGTTAAAGTTTGCTACTTAATATAATGCAATCTATTGTACTCTGCGTTGTAACTAAGCATGACAAAGACAGTATGGTTGACGTAATTAAAACAGGATTTGAAAAGTGGACCTTTGATGAAGGTATCGAGTTTATTGTGCCTGAAAGATATAAACAGTTGACTCCTAAAGGAGTTGGAGCTCAGGGAACCGTTTGGTAAGTTGGAAAAAAATGTACTATCGCCCAGATCCACTAAAAAAATCAGTCATATCGTGATCAGTACTGATAATAAGTGTCGGTGTACAATTTTTTTTTTGCTTGATTGCATGCTGTTTCACTAACATTTTTTTATTAGTTCTTAGTATAATTGCATGAATTTTTATTTTTTATTTATTTATTTTTTTCTCATTCAATTAAAAATGCACTGTTCAGTACCTAAACCTGAAATGTTTATCAATTGCAGGGGGGTTCATGAAATAAGAGAACACACTTTGGCAGCAGATTTCTTATTATAAAATACATATAAAAAAATTAATATTCGGACATGCACCTGTAGGTTACTACCCTTTTTCAGTATGCCAATTATTAACTATTAATCTTGAACAGTTTTATAAATATACCTACAGTGTGTCCAGGATAAGATTGCAATGCATATGAATCCTTCTAAACCATAAAAAAACTGAATCACTTGATTTATTTTATTCTACAAAACTTTTTTGTACCCTACCACCCTTTCAGTCCGATTGTTGTGTAAAATACCTCTTCAACTTTTATAAATTTCACTATAAAGTACTCTAAATTGTGTAATTTTGTCTCTTCAATGTGGATTTCATTTTTCGTACTATATGAAATTTAATCTTAAGTCCTAAAAATGCTTTAAAAATAAAGAAGAATGCATTTTAGACCTTAGTTACCTAATCTTATTTCCATATTTTGAGCCAAGTAATCTACTGCCAAAAAACTTGCCCCCTTTTCCCATCAACACTCTGTATAAATTTTACTAATGAGTTCTTTTTGTAATTTTAGCGCTGCAGTGGATACGGTAACGCAACAAAATGTAGCTATTAAGAAACTTAGTCGGCCATTCCAAAATGTGACGCATGCCAAGCGTGCTTATCGAGAGTTTAAGCTTATGAAACTAGTTAATCATAAAAATGTAAGTATTTCCATATTCTTGTCAATTTTCCTGTTACCATAGATACATCCAGAGTTATTGAGAGAAAAAAAGAAACTAATTTTTGAAGTATAATATTTTAATCACCCATGCAATTATGATGAGACGCCATTGTTTTTTTTTTTTGTTTTTTACTCCTCTTCATTGCGTTTACTGCTCAATTTTATTGATTTATTTTTGGAAGTTTAACACAAAAAGTCTAAGGCGAGTATCGATGATTAGCTAAAGCATCATTTGGATAGATTGAAACAAAAGATCACATGATTCCGACTATGATACGGTTGAAATTTATTGATCCATGTTATTCATCCAACTGAAGGTTGACTGATTCCCAAATATTGCATTCAATTTGAAAAGCTAGTCTTTTTTATCAAAACATGCAAACAAAGTGATATTAGATATGTTATCAAAACATGCAATAGAAAATAAACACGTTTTTAATTTTACAGTTCCAAAAATTTTAGATGTTATATTTAATCAAATTATACACCACACTTCAAACTATACATAGAACAGATATGTCGAATACTTGAAAATTATCCTCAAAAATTGAGATTGCTAATGATTTCCATGTTTTTTTTTTACATAACTATGTACTATTTATCATGATTTTATACAAACATTTATCTATTTTATTACATAAAGAAGATTTGTACTAAGTCAATAGCTAATGAAGAAATTTTTATTAAAAGAATATAATTTTAAACCTAAACAAGAAATAACATTCTAGCACTTAAATTCATTTTTTCCATACAGATCTTTGTTTTTGAGATATTCTACTCTGTCGGATAAATAGGCAGAAATGGGACACAGTATATAATTTTATCAGAGCTATCTATAAAAGCAAGAACAGTGAGGACAAAACCACCCTCACTTTAAAAACGTTTTATGCTATCTGGATTCTCATCAAGTTTTCTTAGGTTAAATACTAATTATAATAACTGTTCAATATCTATTCTTGATTTCTTCTATTTATCTTTGGTTATCGGTGAGATTGAGTTTTCAAATTGCTCTAGGCACCTGCAGACAATTTAACATTCATTGATATCTTTCCCAGAGTTTAATTATTTGTTTCTTTTGAACTCTATAATACTATTGCCATTTTCTAAATTCCATATAAACAAACTAACAAGACAAACATTGAAAAAAAAATTAAGGATTATGCATAACTTTAACCCAAGATGTATTCTATGTGTTTACTAATCAGATATTTTTTGACAGATTATCGGACTTTTAAATGCATTCACCCCGCAAAAGTCCTTAGAAGAATTCCAAGATGTATACTTAGTAATGGAACTAATGGACGCTAATTTGTGTCAAGTCATCCAAATGGATCTTGATCACGAGCGTATGAGTTACTTGCTCTACCAAATGCTCTGCGGCATTAAACATTTACATTCTGCTGGTATAATTCATAGGGTAAGTTTGAACAAAAAATTATGACCAATTTCAATAGAAAGAATATTACCTGGAATATGTAATTTTTATTTGATTAGTTGCAGACCGATTCCACTGACTTTGAGTATCTGCAAACCCCCACTAGAAAAATGACTTAGCAAGTTTACAAATTATTAATTACTTGCATTTTACTAAGTTTAAAACAAAATTTAAAACAATCAATTGTAGTTCTGTACTGTCGTTCAAATGATTCAACTAGTTTTCAAACTTAGTAATTTAAACAATGTTTAATTCAAGAAAACTGTTGTTATTTCCCAAATAAAAACAATTTTGTGATTTTAAACTATTCGAATCTTGTTGCTAAGGTATACTGTGCTTGTTATAGGAATATTAGATGTAAGATTTTTTCTCATAAATTATTAATAGGTTTGTAGCGTTTAAATTCATTGCTAAATGTTGGTGCACTATAATATTACTTTTTTTTTCATATTCTCGCAACTTCCAGAGTCTTCTCGTTATTGAATTTGCTCAAATTTATAAACATGACAGCTAAAAATCAAAAACAAAAAAGCTGGTCTTAATTATACTAATTTTATTTCAGGACTTAAAACCAAGCAATATTGTAGTAAAATCCGATTGTACATTAAAAATATTAGACTTTGGTTTGGCGAGAACTGCCGGAACTACGTTCATGATGACACCGTACGTCGTAACGAGGTATTATAGGGCCCCCGAAGTGATATTAGGTATGGGATATACAGAAAATGTGGACATTTGGTCGGTGGGTTGTATAATGGGAGAAATGATCCGTGGCGGAGTTCTTTTCCCTGGTACAGACCACATCGACCAGTGGAACAAGATCATAGAACAACTTGGTACACCTTCTCAACAATTTATGATGAGACTGCAACCTACCGTCAGAAACTATGTAGAAAATCGTCCACGTTACCCAGGATTTTCTTTCGAGAAACTATTTCCTGATATGTTGTTCCCTCAGGATAGTAATGAACACAATCGGTTGAAGGCGAGTCAGGCTAGGGATCTTCTGTCAAGGATGTTGATCATCGATCCTGAACGACGGATATCGGTTGATGCTGCATTACTACATCCTTACATCAGTGTTTGGTATGATGACGGAGAAGTAAATGCAGTAAGTTTGTATTAATCAATTTATTACACTATTTATGAATTCAAACTTTACCGAGTGTGACCATGAAAAAACTAATAACATAAAGTAGCATGAAATGTTTATTCAAAAAATTGAAAAAAAAACAAGCACTCAGAAATAGTACAGTCAAATAAAAATAATCTAGAGGATCCACTGAAATTCAATAATATTGAATTTTCATTATTTTCTAGCCTGCACCTGGTCCTTATGATCACAGCGTAGATGAAAGGGAGCATACCGTGGAACAGTGGAAGGAACTGATTTATCAAGAAGTGATGGAATACGAAAGTTCCCATGGGAATAATGGGAGAGCTTCAAGCTCACAAGCTAGTCCTGCATCTAATTCTACCGAGCCAAACGGCACTGAGACGTTGCGGTAGAGCAGGTACAGTTCTTTTTATATATACAGCCTTAGTCAGTAGAAATACGAGGGCATGATGATAATAGGATGGCCTTACTAAGAAGGAATAAACATGTGTTTGAAAAAATATTTTAAATTTGAAGGAGTCCTATGAAATCCATCCGAACATTTCCGACACAACTGCATTCCCAAGTTTTTAATCCAGGGTAAGCACCCACCTCACATTCAAGCTCTATATCTCAAATTCGTGACTTACACCATTGCTCATCCGCTCTTTTGAGATGCTAACATCTCTGGCTATTTCACTAAATTTTAGCAATTTATCCCTTATGCTCCTAGCATATATTTTGGTTACCATTTCTGCCATGGTAAATCTTTTGGGTCGGCCTGATCAGTGTTCATCAAGAATATTTGAACGATCACGTTTGAATTCAACCACCCAATATTTTTTTATTATGGTATACAAAGAAAAAGAGTCAGTATATTCCTAATTTCTTCATATGTTTCTAAATTTTTCAACCCTTTGAAATAAAAAATTTTTATCAAAGTACATTTTTCAAAATTATTCATTTCTATAATACTAAGCACTGTGAGTTGAAAATTTTTTCGACAACTTATAACTTGACAGATCACTACCAAATTTTCAGTACCATTAATCAAATGAACAATGCAAATTGAAAATAAAATAATATTTACGTCAAGGCCACCTAGTTCTCATCCTGCCTTTGTATGTTCATGAAAACACAGGTTTAAACTGTAGTATATACGATACTAACAAATAAAATGAATTGAAAAAACTCACCAATAACATTTATATTTTCATTTTCAGGATTTGATCCTTTAAGCACAAGTTGCAATTTCACCTAGTCTAAAAAATAATCTTAACAAAATCACCCTTCGATAAGAGAGAGAGAGAGGAAGAATAAGCCACATTTTCTTGCGTTGAAAACCCTAACCCTTTTAGGACAGTGTTGTGTTGATAAAAATGTGCAAAACAACTTTGAAACGGGTCCCTTTTTTATTATACGAACCGCTCTTCAATAATCTTAACATTAATCAGTATGTGTGATATATAAAGAAAAAAACACTAGCTGTATTTCTCAATTGAATTTGTAGAAAAAAAAAAAATATCAAATTGGTGCCATTTCTTGTGATATTTTTGTTTTTAAAATTTTATTTCTTTCAAATTATACAAATTAATCTCATTATTTTTTGTTGAAAGGTACTCAAATCGTAAATACAGCTATGTGTAAATTTATGTAACAATTTTAGGTAGGTACAAGAATTATTATTTATAATTAGTTAATCCGTTGAATTAAACAAAGCAATATGTTAACTATTTTCGAGTTCTATCAATTTTTTTTTTTGGCTAAATTAAGATTGGCAATCAATAATATAGAAAGGACTGATCTTGAAATTTTTTTCGTTTTATATAGAAATGCCCTGAACGTAGTAATTGATAGAACTTCTGGTTAGAAATTCAGATGAAGATTTTTTTATTTTCAATTAGCCATATAAAACTAAAGTTTAGAATTTAGATATTAATATATAATCATAATGGTATAGTTAGTAGGGTGGATAATATACAAAAAAAATGAATATCAGGTAGGGTACTTAGTGGCTGCGGAAATATTTTGTATAATTTAAAGGATTACCATGCGGTACGTTGCCTGATATTGAAATGAATTAAATAAGTTATTAAGATCCGATCCAAAAATTATTGTAAAAAGTTAATAACTCAAGTTAAGGATTTTCATTTGGTGATTTTGATTATTTCTTTTGCAGTACAAGCTTCTTTTTGCAAGCCACGTAAATTTTGCCTCACGCGGACCAATTTTTTACAATTCCGAGAAAACATTTCAAGAACTGGTTGATTATTTTTTTGACACTGAGAGAATTACTCGTTTACTAATGAAGGATTACTGATCAACTACACACAAGAGTAATCTTATATTCGTTTGTAACAAATATTTTTTTGAGTATAATTGAATTTTGCACTTATGACTGTTGTTTAATTTTTGAGTCAACTCAAATTTTCATTTCTGCGTCATGTTAGGTTTTGATTTATCGAAATAAACACAGAAAACAATTTCAAGCATGGAAATAATAAATGAAAACGATTAGTTAAAACCAGAGATAGTTAATTTTTGTCCGGGAATTGTGAATTTAGATGGCACCTTTGTAATCTCAAAAAGAGTTTTGGAATTTTTGTTATGCTTAAATTTAACTCTCAGCCACACATGTTCCTAATAGTTGTGCGAGCATATCACTTATCTGCTGCAACAACATCATAACTTAAAAATTGTGATTTTTGAGTTGATAAACAATAAATTTATTCCAGTATATAATCTTACAAAGTAAATTACCAAAAACATAATTGTAATCAAATGTACTTCCAACTGCTAGAATGTCATAAATTAAGTTTCAAGATTTTTTGCACAACGGCGCTTTGAATAACTACATTTGCTATAAGGTCAGTACGTACGATTTTGAAACTTCAACTGCAGCTCCTGTAAAATTGTGATTTTAGAGGTATGATGTAGTTGCAGCAAATGAGCAATATGTACATATTGATCGAATGAACCATATCCCTACTAATGTTGGAATGTTCTGAGATATATATTGATATTGTCTTGAAACTCCTTATTAACAGACTCACAGATATTAGATTTGTTCTTTTTGCTTTACTAAGGGCCAGTTTTTCCTTCTTCTAATGAATTTTATTAGATGATAATTGCCACTGACGTCACATTTTATTCTGTGGGTTCCCATTGCCAACTATTAGCTAATAAAATCTATTAGGAGGTGAAAAATTGACCTTTAGTAAACTTAAGCACTTTCTGATGTAGAAATCAGGGAAGAGGGAGTAATTGTGCAACTAGTAAGGGTTAAGTGCAACTATTTCTTGAGAATTGAATGCTCCAGACTAAGAAATGTGGCAATTTTCCTTCAAAAACATGCACAAAATTCATGATGTAATTCTAGCAAATCTGGAAAAAACTGAAAATTTGTACTTCACGATAGAAAAACTTCTTAGCCAAATGTCAGCATGGCTACCCCAAATAAAAATCGATCGTGACAGCTCTTGAACAGGAGGTTATTAGGAAAATAATGGAAGGTTTTGATAAGCAACAGCAGACACAGATCGCATGCTTGGACCTCAGTAAGGCATTTGATATTGTACGTCACAAGATACTAGGCGATAAGCTAAAGAAATATGGAATTCTTGGAAACCCAGCCAGTTTAATAACAACATATTTAAGAGACGGGAAGCAGCAGGTGCTTTTTGGAAACGAACTTTCTGGGTGAAGAGTGGTGAGGTGGGAGTTCCTCAGGTCTCTGTCCTTGGGCCTCTTCTTTTCATTCTGTACACTGGAGACCTTTACCAGAATAGTAGCATGGATCCCATTTGTTTGTTGTCGATGGAACTCGGACAACAGCATCAATGTTCTTCAAGAAAAGATAATAGGGCTATGAAGCAGGCAGAGAAGTGGTTTCTGGCTAACAATTTGAGACTGAACACACGAAAGACTCAAATACTTACCTTTCACACTGGTGGGCGGCATGGTGAGAAGAACACTGTCAAACTTCTGGAAGTAATACTGTCTTCAGATCTAGGCAGGGCGAGTCATATATGAACACTAAAACAGAAATTATTGTCTGCAATTTACTGCATTTGAACTGTTGCTTAATGTCTTTATTCAGAGGCTGAGATGAGCGTTTATTTTGCATATTTTCATTCTGTTGCCACATATGCTACCCAAATCTGGGCGGAATCCACGGATATGGAGTCTGCTTTAAAATTACAAAAGTCTGACATTAGGATTATTAATCACCCGACTGCTAGAGAAAGTTGAGACAATTGCATTTCAGAAATCTGGGGATACTCACCTTGCCAAGTTGTTATATACTTGCTTGTTGACAATACACTCACATTAATGCTGAAGTCTTCTCGATAAATAAGGATAAGCATCACTACACTAACCGTCAGGGTGGCAATTTGAGAACACCTTACTACAGGCTCATAGTAACCGAACTATTCTTTACCTAGATGCCATAAAAAAATACAATGACTTTGTTCCTTTTCCGTTGATCAACAAAAGCCACCTATCACCTGAGGAGTTTTCCATTTCCCGATTGGAGTTACTCCAACTATCCACTGTTTGTTCCATTTGACATTAGTAGATCACTTCAAACTGATCACAGAGCATCATTTTTGGCGTTTGTAAAACCATGTTTCAAGTTATATGTTGTCTTTCGGTTAAATTTATAGAACTTGTTTGGAACTTGTCTATGGGTGAAACTGAATTACAAAAACGAATACGAACTAGAGTTGTTTGACAACAACAATAATACTAATACCACAAACATGTTTGTACTGATACAAATGAACACACCGATGCATTTTTGTCTTCTTACTTACTAAATCTACTAAATGGCAACCAATATGTCCATAGCAATTCAATTGTGACATTTGTAACATATTTGTACTAGGCGTGTTTGGTAGAACAGAGTGAGTACTATAACAAAGCGACTTCACACATATTCAGTAGAAGACTTGGTGGGACTTCCCATCAGGCCAATTAAGAAACAAATTGAAGTTGAAGCTCCAAAATAATCCAATGTGTAAGATTGAATAATATGATTCAATTCGTTTTGACGATTACCATTTTTTCATTCCCATTTTTTCATTCAATCATTATGTCAATAAAGTATCATGTTGTCAACTGAAACAAAGTACAAAAAGTGAACTGAATTTTGTTACTCGCATCATATAAATAGTTTGATTCAATTATTTTAGCAAGTCATCCGTTTTGGTAGTTTGCTTCAACAACCGAAAACATCTAGAAAAGTGTAAATTAACACTTGGAGTTGTTACTTGACATACTCAATGAAATTCTATAAATACTACTGCCATTTAAATTCTCACTCCCATTAGGCAGACTTATGTCTTCATATTTATTTTAAACTGAAATGACTTAACCATAGACGTATCAACAATCGAATATCTATGAGAACAATAGACCAATCAGTCATAAGTCTGAAATTTGAGCTATCCCAAAAAAATACTTGGTACAAACGGCCACTAATAATTTTCAAACCAACAGATTTTTTGCTCAGAAGCAGTTTCTATTTTCAAAATAGCGCCAATTACTTTAGTTTTGAAAAATTTGTGATTCTTTTAAGTTATTTTAATTATAGTGCGATTTGTGATTATAAAAACATTATGTAGTATGTAAACTGACAACTAAATAGGTATAAAAATGTAGACTTAATACATGTAATTTTTTATTATGTTATTTATTTGTTAAATTAGTATTATTGGTGTTTTTCGACGCTTTTAGAAACTCGTTACCGCAATATCGCTTTCGAAAATTCTTCACACTTGTTTGTTATACGTTTTTTAGTCGAACTGAGACAACTTCCATGATAGTAGAACACCAATTTCTCTGTTGTGTCGTGGTGTGTGTAACGAGTTCTCTAAAATCGCTCTTACGTTTTATTTTTTGTAATATTTTTTACTCGGTGCAATGTATTGTACGTATATAAGTTGAGTAAGTGAAATTATTTAGGAATATCTCTTTGTATATATAAGACATTCTGAGAATTAGCGGTATAAAGAGTTGTCTGGTCTGGTGCGGTACCGTTGCCGGACTCTTAATAATACTGTAGCATAATAAACAAAAAAAAAAATGAAAATCGAGCATAATACAGATGAAATTAAAGAATTCTTTGAAATCGGTGGAATGTTCTGGCCGTATGGTTCAAAATAAACGCTGTGTATTTATTTATTATTTATTTGTAACTGAATAAACAATTGTAATGTTCGACCGATTTGAAATTAAAAATCACGTTTAGTAATTTGTAGTAAAAACGCTTGTATTGTTCTTGCTTTGTAAATAAACAAAGTAATGGGGAATTTGGTTTTTTTTTACCCTCTTTGTGGAAATGACCTACTCATGTAGTGTAAAATCAAGAAGCCTGTGTCTAAGGCCTGCTGCAAGTTGGACACAACAGAAAACCTGCACTGGTAACTGTACGTGAATAGGTCGCTACATATTGAATCATATGAATTTGTCACCCATGAGTTTGGACATGTCACTCGATTTTCGTGAAATAGCCTAGTGTTCTATGCATGTCACATTCGGTATATAGGATTTTGACTTTGCGTAAAAATTATACAATCAAAACAAAATGAAATTAAAACAGCTCTTACCATATAACACAAATCAAATCAGATGAATGAAAAAATTTCTAAACCACTGAAACTGACAGTTGTCGAAAATTATGTTCCATTTTTGACACCTTCAATTGTGGCGTAGGTTCAATAGATAGATAGATAGATAGATAATTTATTTCACTATATACATATATAGAAGTCAAACTACAAAAATATCTGGACGCATCTCTTCTAATGAATAGAGCGGCGTCCGCCTTAGGCATCCAAGAATGGTGCTTCGGAA
>JAUIMX010000054.1:0-17682 GCA_033557805.1 Phaenonotum sp. SLE1380
GCGTCTCAAACTAAGTCCTCATTTAGAATAAAATTTTTCATAGGCCCACCGTTCATTTGTTTTAGTATATATTAAGTTAGTTCTAATTTAGGCTTTAGTTATATTTCTATCTGTAATGTTCTGTAATTGGGTTTCCTGTAGAACTGCTACAATAAATTTAAAAAAAAATAACCAAAATACGGGCAAATCTTTAATAATAAGTAAGATATTCATATAAGACATTCTCCGTGACTCAAGCATCATCTTATGGTAACATCCGTATACATATCTGCGAATAATTTGCCCCCTCCGCTATACCTACATAAATAAACTTGTGCATAGATTCGTATGACTACTTAATTACTATTCTACTCTATCTTCCAATTGATTTTGGTTGAAAGTTCATCTCATTTTCGAATTGAAAAGAGTGAAATTTTGCCCAATTAACTCTAAACCTCAAAAAGAAATATTTGACAGCGAACGTTTGGCCTTCGTAGGTCAAGTTCTTTCAACCAAATAAGTGGATTGGTGTTACCGATTCCTTTGGGACCTTGAACCGTTATGTCCATCCGCAACTTTTCCAACCTTCCAATTTTATTTATTGACCAAGCTGTTTTAATTGGTGGGTCTCAGCTCGTTGATGAGGAAGGAAGCGAATCAAATTACAATCTCGATATCGTTCCTTTTAAATGGATAAGTTGTTAATGTATGTGTGAATTGTGCATATTTCTTGGATATGGCATAAAGAATGGTTGGCCCAAATTCGGTATATCGACAACCGGATTTTTGAATTAATTTCATTTTAATCTTGAATGGATGAAAAGTTTCCGGTGCAAAGTTGGTGTAATTCAAAATATAAAAGAGACGACAAGACGGGTGCACTCATCTTCCGAGAAATTGAAGACTTTCCTCTTCGGTTTAATTATGAGAAAATGATACGTTGAGTAATAATCCGGGTAATAATAACGTTAAATTATTGAAGTATACAGGTAGTCAACCCATGAGTTCACACAATGTAGAGTGAGTTATTATAAAAATGAGGACATGGTTCAAAGAATAAAATTTTGAAAGATATATTGCAATTTTCCAATTATAATAATGTATTTGAATGATGGAATTGTCACTTGCTTTTGAATAAGTATATACGGTGTTTCAGAAAACGCGGGCCAAGTAATAAAACAGCTAGATGGCGAACTATTAGGACAAAATTACACGCCTTTAGAAAACTGCAACCGCAAAGGTTTATTATTCTTCACCTACCTGGGATGCGGGGCAATATTTCTTCCAATTCAATATACCCGCCAGTTTGTTAGCTTTTTTGTCGAATACCTTGTCTTTCGCTTTTGTCAAAAGCAATGTAAGGTTAAGTAAATTCTCACTTGAATCCGTCGCAAAGATATAATGTATTCAATATACCACATTCTTTGACCAAAAGCCCAAACGTTTTTTCCAATTCAATTGGAATTAGAAAACAACAACAAAATTTCATTTTTAGATACATTAATAATAGGAAATAATTGTAATACATCAAGCATATATTGAAAAGTACGATGAATAATATGTTAAAACTATCAAACAGTTAATTTTGGGAAGGAAATTTCAATAAAATAGAAAAAGCATTTCTAGAAAACCATTACCCTATTTAAAAAAAAATTGAAATGAAAATAATAAATATTATAAATAAAAATATCCCAGCATTCATAAGCAAACGGTATTCTTTTCCACTAGTACTAAATCCAAAATAGAGAAATGAAGTTGATGGAATCTACGCAATTGAAAATCAGTTTTTCGCTCTTAAAAATCGAGGGATAAAAATATTTTGACGAAAATAGGTCTAAGTGCTGAGGAATTTTATTTTACATATGCCTATTTTTTTTTCGTTGTTTGAAATTGGAAACTGTGGGTGTAGGAGGGGCCCCCAATTTCACCTTTGCGCTCACCTTTTGCTTTTTCTGATCTACACTTTCGAACCTTATGAGTAAAGTGATTTAATTATATGAAATCATGTTTTTAGTGATAAAAAACAAAATTTCGCCCTTAAAAAATCGAGGGGTGAAAATATTTCAACGAAAATAGGCCTAAGCACTGAGGAATTTTATTTTACATATGCCTATTTTTTTTCGTTCTTTGAAATTGAAAACTGTGGGTGTAGGAGGGGGCTCTAGTTTCACCTTTGCGCTCACCTTTTTGCATTTTCTGATCTACACGTTCGAACCTCATGGGTAAAGGGATTTAATTGTATCAAAAAATGTTTTTAGTGATAGAAAAAACATAATTTCGCCCTTCAAAAATCAAGGGGTGAAAATATTTCAACGAAAATAGGCCTAAGCACCGAGGAATTTTATTTTACATATGCCTGTTTTTTTAATAATAGGAAATAATTGTAATACATCAAGCATAAATTGGTATCAAAAACCATATTTGGACTTCTTTATATAAATTTTAAATATATTGAAAAGTACGATGAATAATATGTTAAAACTATCAAACAGTTAATTTTGGGAAGGAAATTTCAATAAAATAGAAAAAGCATTTCTAGAAAACCATTACCCTATTTAAAAAAAAATTGAAATGAAAATAATAAATATTATAAATAAAAATATCCCAGCATTCATAAGCAAACGGTATTCTTTTCCACTAGTACTAAATCCAAAATAGAGAAATGAAGTTGATGGAATCTACGCAATTGAAAATCAGTTTTTCGCTCTTAAAAATCGAGGGATAAAAATATTTTGACGAAAATAGGTCTAAGTGCTGAGGAATTTTATTTTACATATGCCTATTTTTTTTTCGTTGTTTGAAATTGGAAACTGTGGGTGTAGGAGGGGCCCCCAATTTCACCTTTGCGCTCACCTTTTGCTTTTTCTGATCTACACTTTCGAACCTTATGAGTAAAGTGATTTAATTATATGAAATCATGTTTTTAGTGATAAAAAACAAAATTTCGCCCTTAAAAAATCGAGGGGTGAAAATATTTCAACGAAAATAGGCCTAAGCACTGAGGAATTTTATTTTACATATGCCTATTTTTTTTCGTTCTTTGAAATTGAAAACTGTGGGTGTAGGAGGGGGCTCTAGTTTCACCTTTGCGCTCACCTTTTTGCATTTTCTGATCTACACGTTCGAACCTCATGGGTAAAGGGATTTAATTGTATCAAAAAATGTTTTTAGTGATAGAAAAAACATAATTTCGCCCTTCAAAAATCAAGGGGTGAAAATATTTCAACGAAAATAGGCCTAAGCACCGAGGAATTTTATTTTACATATGCCTGTTTTTTTTTTCGTTGTTTAAAATTGGAAACTGTGGGTGTAGGAGGTGCCCCGAGTATCACCTTTGAGCTCACCTTTTGCATTTTCTGATCTACTCTTTCGAACCTTATGAGTAAAGTGATTTAATTGTATGAAATCATGTTTTTAGTGATAAAAAACATAATTTCGCCCTTAAAAAATCGAGGGGTGAAAATATTTCAACGAAAGTGAAGATGATTTGCATTTTCTGATCTACACTTTCGAACCCTATGAGTAAATTGATTTAATTGTATGAAAAAATGTTTTTAGTGATAAAAAAAAACACAATTTCGCCCTTGAAAAATCAAGGGGTGAAAATATATTAACGAAAATAGGCCTAAGCGCTGAGGAATTTTATTTTACATGTGCCTGTTTTTTTTTCGTTGTTTGAAATTGGAAATTGTGGGTGTAGGAGGGGCCCCGAGTTTCACCTTTGCGCTCACCTTTTGTATTTTCTGATCTACACTTTCGAACCTTATAAGTAAAGTGATTTAATTGTATGAAATCTTGTTTTTAGTGATAAAAAAACCAATTTTTGCCCTTAAAAAATCGAGGGGTGAAAATATTTCAACGAAAATAGGCCTAAGCACTGAGGAATTTTATTGTACATATGCCTGTTTTTTTTTTTCGTTGTTTGAAATTGGAAATTGTGGGTGTAGGACGGGCCCCCAGTTTCACCGTTGCACTCACCTTTTGCATTTTCTGATCTACACTTTCGAACCTCATGAGTGATTTAATTGTATGAAATCGTGTTTTTAGTGATAAAAAACATAATTTCACCCTTAAAAAATCGAGGGGTGAAAATATTTCAACGAAAATTGGCCTAAGCGTGGAGGAATTTTATTTTACATATGCCTATTTTTTTTCGTTGATTGAAATTGAAAACTGTGGGTGTAGAAAGGGCCCCCAGTTTCACCTTTGCGCTCACCTTTTGCATTTTCTGATCTACACTTTCGAACCTTATGAGAAAAGTGATTTAATTCTATGAAATCATATTTTTAGTGATAAAAACCATAATTTCGCTCTTAAAAGTTCAAGAGATGAAAATATTTTGACGAAAATAGGCCTAAGCGCTGAGGAATTTTGTTTTACGTATGCCCATTTTTTTTTTTTCGTTGTTTGAAATTGAAAACTGTGGGTGTAGGGAGGGCCTCCAGTTTTACTTTTGCGCCCACCTTTTGCTTTTTTCTTACATAACCCTCGTGCCCCTCTTTGAAAGAATTACAACCCTGTACGATAATTCTCTGCCGACTTAAAATATTTGCTGTTTTTACCCTCAAAAATCAGTTTTTCGCTCTTAAAAAACCTAGGGATGAAAATATTTTGATAAAAATAGGCCTAAGCGCTGAGGAATTTAGTTTTACGTATGCCTATTTTTTTTCGTTGTTTGAAATTGAAAACTGTGGGTGTAGGAAGGGCCCCCTGTTTTACTTTTGCGCTCAGCTTTTACTTTTTTTTACATAACCCTCGTGCCACTCTACGAAAAAAATTACAACCCTGTACGATAATTCTCTGCCGAGTTATGTGCTTTGCTGCTTTTACTCTTAAAAATCAGTTTTTCGCCCTTAAAAAATCGAGGGATGAAAATATTTCGACAAAAACGGGCCTAAGCGCTGAGGAATTTTGTTTTACGTATGCCTATTTTGTTTTCTTAGTTTGAAATTTAAAACTGTGGGTGTACGAGTGTCCCCCAGTCTTACTTTTGCGTTCACCTTTTGCATTTTTTAATCTACACTTTGAACCTTATGAGTAAAGTAATTTAATAGTATGAAATCATGTATTTAGTGATAAAAAAATATAATTTCGACTACAACAACCCAAAAGTTCTAGACATAGAAAGCAAACATAAAAAAAAATCAAATCAGACACAGAAAATTTATCCAACAACTGCAATGATGGTTTCAATATACAAATAGAAAAAGAAAAATGCCATTCCAAATATGAAGGATTAATATAAAATCTGTAACATTTAAGGTGGAACAAACAAATGAGCACACGTTTTATGGAAAACACATCTTGTACAGTGGTGTTTGTAGAAATTTCTGCGTTGAGACGTGCCAGGGACCTTGTTAGTAAAATCGTTAACAAGTTTCAAGTTAATAATGGAATTCCTAGATATGTTAATGAATGGGTACACTAGCGAATACATGTATAGCGTTCAGCAGAAATGAATCTAGAGTGGTTTCCAAGTAAACTGCTATTCCTATTCCTCATCTAGCTTCATCCATCTCGACCGCCAGGGAAAGACGAAACCTTGATACGGATGCATAAGTACATTGTCATAGATAAACCGAGTACTGTAATAAAGTATACATAAAAGGACATACGAAAACGGGTTACAGTTCTGATTTTTCTATAATTTTAGAAAGTATGTGCGTCGTATAATTAAACAGTTCTTTGTTCCTTCCAGCTAGGAGATACGCGGTTAGGATGTTATATTTATGTCCTGCGGCCATATTAGGAATTTAGCGGTAAATATAATGTTGCCGTTTGTAAGTGAATTAAATTACTGGTTGATTTGTTGATTGTTCTTTTAGCTAGCCCACGCTCCTCTGTTTGTGGTCTCCGACAGACGAGCACTGGATCTATCTTGTAAAGCAGAACAGATGAACTGAAATATTGGCTATAAAATGACTCGTATTTACTTATTTGGTTCGTTACAGCAATCTCTTCTTAATTATAAGTTAGTATTCCGACAATAAAATTTATGATTTACCGCATACAATTGTTATTTCGTTTGTTTTCATATTGTGGACGTACATTTGAATTACTTTGGTTGCTAACTACTTTCTAACATTCCAATCTTCCCATTCTTTCTCAAATTATCAATATCTGGAAAACTTCACTGGAATAGAAGCACCAACAGTATCAGTTGTACTTGATGGGTGTTCCAAACCACATGTGTTTTCAGTGCTGTTATTTCCGCACGTACGGCAACAAGTTCAAAGTAATATGTTTCACCTCCTCTTCATTATCTTGGGGTGTGTGTGATGGATCACTATCCAAGTCCCTTCGATATAGTAGTGGTCCTGTCCAAATATTCCATTTCTGGATCGAGTTATGAATTTTTTAAATATAATTTTTTTTTCTCGAAAAACATTTTTTTAGCACTTTTCACCATCTTTCTCGGTAAGGGGTTGATGGATTACGCTCAAATTTCAACAGATCCTACATTACCCTTGTGCCTCTCTACCAAAAAAATTACAACCCTGTACGACAATTCTTTGCCGAGTTTGGTGTCTCGTCGAAAGTTTTTTAACCTCAAAAATTAGTTTTTCGCCCCTAACAAATTGAGGGTTGAAAATAATCCAACAAAAATAGGCCTAAGCCCTGGAAAATTTAGTTTTACATATGCCTATTTTTTTCGCTGTTTGAAATTGAAAACTCTGGGTGTAGAAGGGCCCCCTACTTTGACGTTTGCGCGTACTTTTTACATTTTTCTACCTGCGACTTTGAATCTTACGAGTGAAGTAATTTAATTGTTTGAAATCAAGTTTTTAGTGAAAAAACCCTGTTTTTCTGAACCCAAGACAATGAACAAATTAATAAATATCAATACATTTTTCTTCCGAAAATTATTCATGTGGAGTGGCAGTATAAACTACAAACAGCAAACTTGAAATGTTTCACGATCTCAAGTGCAGTCGCACGTGTAGTAAAATGGCAACCAACCACTCCACGCAAAATCAAGTAGTTTATGAAACAATCTAATCATAATAAGAAAGTATTTGTCCTGTTCCGTAAACACAGTAGGCTGCGGCAAACGCTAACACAAGTTGACATCATCAACGTGCTCGGTCGAGTGGCAGCTATTGATATAGACAGGTGTTCGTTTTAATATCAATTAAAAATTATCAATGTTTATATATAATCTCGTAACTTCTAAGCCATTTTATGAATATTTATGCGGAATACATTAGCGAAATTAGCTATTTGAGACGAGGTTTAATTGATTTATAAAGTGGATGGATAACTACTCCACGGGAACTGGTAAATGTGCTGGCAACAAGAAGACTCTTGCTGCGAACCGCCGTCTCTGTCCGTCTGGATGTGTTTTGCATAATATCGATTTGCTCTTCGATTTTCAACTTCCTGGTGATGTGTTAATTCCTACTTCATAATGTATTGATTAAATGGGTTTAATATGCGTGAAAATCATTCCTGTCCACAGAGCTTGGGTGGCCAGCGCATTCATCATTTTCTCGAAAGACTTGGATTATTTAATTAGCATCTTTTCCTGAAAGTGATCGGCGAAATTTGATATTATATCCGATGGATCACTCTTTCATAATGATTATACTCATACACATATAGCATACAGACAGGGCATTCCATCATATCACCGGCAGACGACAACAAGAGATTTTTGGAAAGTGCCGCTATGCGCTGAGAAAAGATTTTCGACATATTTTTTATCTGATTGAAGTTAATTTATCACTGTTCAAGAATGCATCGCAGAAATGACAAAATTTCAGCGTTTTCAGTAGAACGTTCTTTCTGTATGCTGGGGTTAGGTGGAAGAGCAGGGTAGAGCAAAGTTAATTACCAGCTTTTTTTTGATTTCCCTTCTTTTGTTTGAATGAAAATTATAAACATCAAACATTTCACTCGTTTTTCAGCTACTTACATCAATATCATAAATAAATGAATAATTCAAAGTACATTGTACTCCTGAGTTTCAACGATTGTACTCTTAAAAAATCACCATCCAAGTCTTCGTCCTTTTGATATAGTAGAGATCCAGTCCAAATATTCCATCAAGTTATTTTTCAAATTTTGAAATAAATTTTTTTTTCGGAAAACATTTTTGACATTTCTCACCTTCACCCCCTAGATAAATTGCGATCAAATTCTATACGATTTTACACAACCCTTGTTCTCCTCCACCAAAAAAATTACAACTCTGTACGATAACTCTTTGCCAGGCTTTGCTGTTTTGTCCAAAATATTCCTAGTTTTTTTTTTTGACCCTCAAAAATCAGTTTTTCGCCCCTAAAAAATTCAGGGTTGAAAAGATTTCGATAAAAATAAGCCTAAGCGCTGAGGAGTTTTGTTTTACGTATCCCTATTTTTTTCCGTTGTTTGAAATTGAAAACTGTGGATGTGGGAGGGGCCTCCAGTGTTACTTTTGCGCACCCTTTTTCTATTTTCCGACGTACATTTTTGTATCTTCAGAGGGCCATAACTGGAAAACCATTGACTCTTTGGAAAAGTGCAATGTATGGTGAGTATTCTTATGCATATTTAGTTAAATTACTATTTATGTAATCAATTTTCCGTTTTTTGAATCTAAAAACTAGTGAAATCTGTTCAAATATATATTTATTAATGAGATACTTAGCACTATGTTACTGCATGTTTCAAAATCAAAAAATAAGCAAGTATCTTATGAGAAAAAAACTATTTTTACATTGCGTCGCTTTTTTTAGCTAACCAACAACAAAATTGATAAATAATGTGATAAGCATGTGAAGACAAATATTAATTATCATTGGGAACTTCACAGTTTCACCAGGCAATCAGCTGGAAGGGGCCCGTTTGTGTATTTGAATGAAGATGCTCTTACAGTTTATGGTACATCAAGATAACAACTGCGTCCATCATCAATCTTTTCAGACTCGTCGAGTATTTGCACGCCCCACATTAAATTCACGCTCGTCAAGTCTAACCAACACAGCGGAAAATGAAATTAGTATCACCACTCGATGTAATCTAATAGAGCATCTACAAATTGGTCGCATCTAGAGTGCATATGTGCGATTGTGATTAATCAAGCACAACAAATAGAGATTTATAAGTGTATAAGTGTGTTTGAAGACAGTGAAGCAGCGCCTTAAATTGATTATGCGACGCTTCAAGAACTCGCCTGAAACAAGGGGTCACATCTGCCTACAATATTTGAACTTTGACATCGGGCATTTAAAATGGTCGTCGAGAACCGTTCTTTGAGGACGTGGATATTGAACAAGGGTCTAGGTTGCCCACTCATTGATCTACACATCATAAATCATGCTGATTTGTCGGAAAAAAAAGAAATAAGAGGAAACACGAAAAAGAGGATTATAAAACTATAACAAGATTTGAAATAGTGCTGTGCATTTTATACTATGTATCTTTCAGCAACGATTCTGACAAACAGTTAAAAGTATCTGTTTGATGTAGCATAATCCCGCCAGATAAGTAACATCAGCTGTTGGTGGGTAGCTAAGGGTTCCATTGACAACACAGGCCGGTGTTAAGTAACCCGGTCCGCTTAGACAAGATTGAGCTATTTTTGGTAAGACTGCTTTGCGTGAGAACTTCCTGTCAACAATTGTTGAATATTGATAATATGAGTGAATATGTTTGTGAGTGTTTTGCTGTACCGGGGGTTGACCTGGGGTTTGCCGCGAGACATCGCTTGTACCGGAGGCTCACCTGGAGCGCATCATCGTGTATGGAGCAATGTTGCCTGCACCCTGATAATAATTAACGTATTGTTGTGGTTTGGGTGTTCTCTGGATTTCTATCTGTGGTTCATTATCAGCTTGGATGACTGGCCTGCACCGGGAGTTGACCCGGGGCTCGTTAAGAGTTTTAGTCTGTACCGGAAGTTGACCTGGGGTTCATTTTCATGAATGCGGTGATATTGTTTGCACCAGAGGTTGACTTGGGGCATATTATCAGTGTGAGTGAAAGAATGTATCAACGGGTGGCCGCTCTAGACTTATTAGAGCGAAATACTATAACTCCAATTGATAATAACCATAAAAATATTCACGGTAATAATAATAATGGCCATACCATAAGCTGTTTTCTATCGTATTTGGGTCGCAGGGATCCTCCTAGAGTTACTCAAGAGCGTCTCAATGCTATAAGCTGTCGTCCTGACTATCAACCAAAATATTCCTCATGTTAAATGGTAATTGGAAATCGTTACTCACACCTTGATACACAATAACTATTGAACTATCGGAAAGTTACGTATGAGATAAACTCATATGAGCGAGGTTGATACAAAAACGACAGAAGGTCGAAATGAAGGCGTTTTGCAACTACTCCCATAAAATATTATGTATTTTATTGTATGGAGAATTTATAAAAATAATCCATGTAAATATGTTGGTATATTTAAGTCCATGTTTGTCATCTTTGTATTAAGTATTGGTATCAGGAATTGGTATCAAGTCGGGATGATTTTTGAGCATGTGCATGTACGTATGTTTACCCTGCTTAAGAGACAATCTACGCAAAAATTTAAAAGCAAAATGTCACAACATAAATGCGATGTCACAAGAAGTATTTAAAACTGGAAACGTCAACCTACGGAAATTAAGTCTCTCCTCCAAACATCTTAATATAAAATGCGTTGCGCGTAAAAGTTTAATCCCTAATGAATATTTATCGAAGTAGGCGAGCAAAGAATGGTCACTTTGTGAGACAAATCCTAAAGGATCCGTGTCTTACCTAACAATCGAAAGCTATTGAAATGCAGCTGAAGGCACTATTCATGACCACACCGATGATGTCCATTGTTAAACTGTGAACCCAGCTATAATTCAACTTTAGTTCGCCTCGTAGATAAAACCGGTGCGCCTTGATGTTTTCGAATAAAATACGAATAAGGCCCTCCCTAGTTGTTATTGTCGGGATCCCACCCTGTTTACTAATGGATCTTGAGTAAACACACGTGGGGAAATCTTTAGTTCTCATGAAACTAGATAGGATGCAGCAGCGTGTGGACCCAAATGGACAAATAGTATCAAGCTCACCGTGGATTATATTTCATTGATGTGTGCTTTATATTGAGTCAATAAATCCATATGTTGAAGGAGCAAAAGGTTGCAATGCAATCATCACAAAGTCAGTTGATATCTATTGAAAAACACTCATGTAGTTTTCCATATTTGCTCACTTCCTTTTTGTGTTTGATTTTATCTAGCATGAATAAAATTTCAACAATTGTTTTTTCAACGTTTGTTTTCCCTACAAATAACAATTTTTACTAATAACAACGATATATTTTTTGTCAAATACACTGCTTCTTCATTTCGATAAGTCTATTCTATCAGTGCTGAGTAAAATATGTAAACATCAAATAAAAGGATTCTAGAAATACCGCGTGTAAAAAAGCTGTATTCTTCGGTATCTCCAACAATTGATTCCCTGCAAGAAGGTATAATCTTCTACCTACAAAGATCGGTTTGAAAAAGAACATAATTTGTTTATGATATGGAAAATTTGTTCCAAAAAAATTTGCAAGAGACTTGATAGTGAATAACTATGTATTGATTTGGTATGTATATTTTGGTGTCATTTCGAGGAAAACATTTAACGACAATTTTTTGAGTTCTGATACGTTTATTCAATAACTGCTTCCTTGTTTATCAAAGATATGTGTTGAATCATATTCTCTTCTATAAATGTAATAGTTATGAGCATTGTACTGAAAACAAGTAATCAAGATAACATTGATTTTGACATAAAATTGACTGTTCTGAACAACCTGATGTATGATTCTGAAAAAACAGGAACACTTCCGTGATTTGAAAATGGTTTGGTCGAGCGTTTCTTCACCAGGTCAACATTTATGAGTAATTTGTGATTGAAAAGATATTTAAAATTGCTATCAACTTGAAAGATTTCATTTATTTTCCATCCAGGATTCATCAGTTGATTTAAAGCATTCAATTTTACGTCGAAATTCATTTTATTTTCGGACAAATTCTCATAACTATTGCATTTATGGGAATAACTATGACAAATGTTATATCGTTAAAAAAAAACAAGTGGAAGCAGCTTTCCAACGGATGTGTTGGAAAATATGGGTAGGACTTAGAAATATAACCTTGAGTTCTTAGCTCGTTAATGCAACAACATCTAGATACCTAATCCTCGAATTCATACTCACTATGAGGTCTCCTGCAAATTTCACCTGAATGATTCTTCTTTATAATAATTAATAACATAAGCGGAAATAATTTGCGTACAGTTCCTATGATTATTGTTGTGGTATTGGGTGAACATTTGATTTTATATCTATCTAGTTCGAGTTCGAATCTCGGCAATAGTCGAATTTATTCCTATAGGAATTTCGGGTATTGAAGAGCCAGAACCGTAGGTTAGATATGGATTTAGAGAGCGCCCAATACGCCCACGATGGCGAAAGGGTGGTGCTATATAAATCTATGAAAAATTTAAAAAAAAAAGTATCTATCAAAACTTTCTGTGAAAAAATAATAATGATAAATTCACGCTACTAGTTATTATTGGCATTCGTCACACCCTTCCATACCGTTGTGAAACAGTTTGCGTTTTGATCACAATTAAAATTTTATCGATGTAGATCATCAAGGGGACAGGAGCCGATCCCGAGTGAGCAAGGAAGCTATATACGTCTGGAATTTTATTTAAAATAAATTATTTTCGCTGGAAATAATTTAAGGCGGGCGCAAAATTCTTCAGCGGCGAAATTAGCGACCGTAACTTTGATAAATTACATAGTCTTGCGGCACGACAAGCAAAATTGAGTCGAGGATCGGTAACTTTCGCAAATTTTGCAAGCAATTACCTCATTGCTCAGCTGATACGAATTCCTGCATTTTATTTCGGGTTCCGTAAATGATCCATTTTCAACTAAAATAATGATCGACGTTGGCCGTGGGAGTCGACATGTGTTCCAGCGATTAGTTTGCAATATAATTACCAGTCACGTAAAAAGGCTAAATGCAAAAATCGCGTGTTTTAACTGCATGATTAGGGGACATTTGTTGTGTAAATGTAATTTTGTTTGCTTTATACTTACGTAATAATTTATATTATTAATTTTTGCTTTGAAATATTTAAATACCACAACTCCCTGGGTAGTTATGCTCCTTCAGATATAGCTGTTGGAAAGTTAATTTTATTATATGTGGTGTAATCAAAACATATAATAATAATTGATTAAAATTCTTTGTGTCTAGTTCACATTATTCAACTGGCAGAGTTTGGTTCTTGGTTTTTTTGGCGAAGTGTGATGATGAAGTATCTACAGTAAATAAATCGTTTGGGGGAATGTGAAAAAATAACAATAGTTAGCTTTTACCATCCCTGACTGGAATGTCTACGAGATTGCTCTCGAAAATTGCATGCTCAATTCAAAAAGGTCGGCACCCTACTGTTTTACAGAACCCCTACAGTGCGTCTACGTTTGGTACTCTTGCACATGATTTTTTGTTTTAAATTGTTAATTCTGTCATTTTCCAATTTATGTTTATAATTATTTCAGATATCCATCATAAATTGTGCTATGTCGATGCTGTCGTTGATAGAATTTTTATTGATCTGCACGTGTATCATTTTTTGTTATTCTTATTTTATAGTTTTGCTCTACATCAATTATTTAAGTGTTGCTGGAGCCAAACATATGCCCAGTTTTATAACTATGTTTTTCAAGTGTTTTCTGTGAATTTATCTTTTTGAATAAACTGTTTCTGTGTTTGTCTATTAAATCTCGCTTTCTTTGTCTAACATGCGTGTAGGGTACTTTGTAAATTGCATAAGTTATGTCTTCTTTTGGAGTTATTGGTTTTAATCAAATTCAAATTTCTTTGAATTGTTTTTTTATAAAATGATTGAAGACAGTTTCATTCACCGTACCAAATATAACGCATCGTTTTCCGAAAATAGTATGATCGGTATACGACATATTCCATTTGTTTTCACTGCTTGTCATAATCCAAGGCATTCTTTAAGAACTCCGTAGAAACGCAGGTTCAAAAACCGCTCGATGATTTCACTATTTATTTACAATTAGACATGTGCATGATTTACTAATCATCCAGGAAACTGAAACGCACTTGAAACAATTACGAACAGGAAAAAGTACACCTCGTTGGGTAGATCGTGTATGCATTTGCGGGCTTTAGATGCGCCGAGTAAAAATCATAACAAAAAGTACAGCCCACGGATCTAATCGGTACCAGTTGCCTGTAATCTTCGCAATGAAAATTATTGGTTAAACGGTTCACTATGTACCTTTCGGCACCTGTTGTGGTTTAAGACCTACGGCGAGATTTCTAATGCTGAAATATCGTGCATCATCATGTGACCGCACTGGCAAATCTATTTGTTCTATTATACTGTTGCTAATTGCTAAAATAGATAGACATCTTTGTATCTTCTACAAATTGCTCTAATAGTAGACTCATTTTTTAGAGAATCTTGTATTCCTAGGGAGTTATGTCGTAGTTATCAACTGATACTAATAGATTTCTTATACAGACCTGAAGATTGTAGTTTTTATTTCTCACGTCTATTTGTAGGTCTATCATTTCACAATCATTCAAGTTTGTTTTGTTGATTTAATTATTTCTAACAGTAATTTTCATATTTATAGCTTTTATGTTTATTTATTGAATACTTCCAATTATCAATTTTGAGGGCATTGCACTACCGAATAGTTTTATGTTTTTTCTGATTATTAGACTATAATCCTGTTTATTGTAAACATTCATTTGCCTTTTTAAGATAACAATGTCTTCCTTACACGAACAATTGTACTCTGATTACTAAATATTGAATTTGATAATATTGAGAATATGAGCAGCAAATATTGAAAAGGAAGCTTCACTGAATTTATTATTTGCCGCTCTCTTATCTACTGGCACTTCAGTTGAAGTGACTTTGAAGTTATTAAATTGATAAATGTCTGCAGACTGGATGAATATCATCAAATAAAAACGTACGTGTCAGTTTCAAATCAATACATTGTTGTATTTATAATTAATTTTTTTTTTATATACAAGACCCGCCAGTAGTCAAATTCGAATACAATTAGATTGTACATATATTTCACAAAAATATATGTACAACCTAATTTTATTCGAATCTGACTACTGGTGAGTCTTATATATAAAATGTTTTCAATTTATAAATATAACAATGTATTGCCTTGTAGCTACTGATGATGGGACATGTCCCGAAAGTAGTCTAACAATGACCAATAAATTTTGGACTGATACACGCCTTTTTATTTGATGACTTTGAAGTTGATATTACAAAAATGAAACAAACTTTCGTTATTCTCACGTAATATTATGAATAATAATTTTCTTATTGTAACTCTGATTTTCATTCACAATATTGTTGTTGATATAAAAAATAATTGGAATACTTTTTGATATAACTAATTAAATAAAACAACTTGAATTTTTGTTATATTAATATTTTATTACATTGATGATTTTTCTTGAATCGGTCTTTTTAATTTTTTGTTATGATATCCTTGACATGATACTTAGAAAAATATAGCAGTATTTTGTAGTTTTATCAATAACTACAAACGTTATAAACTTGGTGATGTTTCCAATTTCTAACAGTCTTCATAATTATTCAATAAACAGAAAAAAATCATGAACTAATCAATGTGATGGAATAGTTGTCTAAAATGAAAAAAAAAATAAATAAAAATAAAAATAGGTAAAGAGAACATTTAAAATTATTGAAAATTTAATTTTAATTTTTGAAGTTTCAGCGTAAGTTTAGGATTTCCTCTTGTTAGTCCAATCACAGAGAATTGGAATCAAGAATCAATAAACAAAAAAACGTTAATAAATCCAAATTTAAACAAGAAAAAAATGTAATTTTACTAAAACGTCAAATTAGGAACGTCTTATTAGTAAGACACAATCAATATAACCAAGAAAAAAACGTACACACAACAAAAAGACAAATGAAGGCGCGTTTTGCTGAGCAGCGACAAAAAGTTCAAATAAACAGCAAGTAAACGATGCGGCTCCTGATAAAACCAATTCACACCACTCGACAAAAGTGAAGTTACTTTAAGGCCACCTGCCTCTTGAGTGCCTGCGTTGAGTACAAACCAGCGAGCACAGGTCTCTTGATTTTTTCGCATACCCATTCCTCCCACAGGGCCTTCAGTCCACACCTCTATTTACCCAGCTACAAATGCTAACTAATGCAAATGGCTCTATCTTTTCAAGTTTAGTTGGAACGGTCGCCAGTTGCTTTTTTTTCTCTTCTCTTCTTTGACAGGCTTCCGACTCGATGATACGGAATTAAATCCACCTTAACTGCAGATGACTCTCGGCAAAAGTATTCACTAGGGGTGGGTAAACGAGTTCAAGAATTTGATGCTCTCTCAAGCCTTATCAACATTGTTGTCCATGGTTCATGTTCATATTTATTGAGCATTGAATACACTTTGGATTTTTTGATAATTTATTAGCATATTTCCTCATAGATCTGAGCAAGTGGATAAATGGATTAGGAGCACCAAAAAGTATTCCTTTCCTCAGATCCTCAATGTGGAACTTGCCTAGGGCAAGTCTTTTTTTATTGATAGTACTTTAATAATCGAGAATCACTCACCACGTCGTTGAGAAAACTTGATTTGTTGATGATAATGTTTCTTTGTTTTTGTTGCAACTCCTCATATAATCATGGAAATTCTACCAAAGTATGAAACCCATTTACTACTGGTAGTGGAGTTCGGGTTTTATTCAACTCATACCTTGCTGATCGCTTTCATTCTGTCTTCATCTCTGATAGTTGTTCGGATATGGTTCTGGTTAGGTCTGGGGTGCCACAAAGATCCATGCTGGGTCCAGTACTATTTAACATTTATGCATCATATCATTGAATGCTTCAATTTTCTACATAAATGCCGAAGATACGAAATTGCACTAGTCGTTCTGATTCGGAGGTAGTCCATTCGATGAATTAGGACCTCAATAATCTCTTTAAGTCGTCGTCGAGCCATTATTTGTTCCTAAATATAGAACTTAGTAGTTACTTTTTTACTCTTTTTGTAGGTTGTCGGGATAGTGATAGAGATAGGGCTGGGGAACTGGTGATTGATAGGGTTGATAATAATTAGCTCACCTTAATCAAGAAAGAGAAGAGTCTTTGTCTTGATTTATTGAATCAATATGTGACTCTCTTATCGTATACATATTTTACAAAACTCATGCTTTGGTCTGGTATCATTACAAACCACAGCATATTACTTTATTAGGAAAAATTCAAGTTTAGAATCATTGCAGTGTAGGTATCCTCATATGATTTCTGGGTTGAGTTTGCGCATGGAATATCGTATGACCCCGTTGAAGGATCACAACTGGCAAAGCAAGAGGTATGTTTGCATTGGAACCATGTAGAACTAATGGTCTCAAGTGCGCGCCATTGCAAATTATGTTTTGGTAGATGTTGATTTTTTTCAATGATTCTTATGGCAGCTTTCTCATCTCTCACAAAAATATGTTTTTTAGTTGAAAATTGATTTTAGGTAATTGCTGATGCACTCTATTCGCAATCATTAATGTTATGCGGATATAATTTAATTCAAGTTGCCATAATAGTCCGGTCAATTTAAACATTCACCCTTGCAAAAATTCCCAGAAAGCTGAAAATTTGCATGGACGTTAGGGATAC
>JAUIMX010000550.1:0-11638 GCA_033557805.1 Phaenonotum sp. SLE1380
TGATCGTACTGCGGCCATGATGTTGGTGATGGCGGTGCGAGAAGTGATTTTGTCCAAGTGTCCATTCTGGGTATTCTTTGCTAATACTTTCTAAACTTAATTATTGCGATGTGGTGTACCCACAATCGCTGCATTTATTGTAAGGATATCACACGAATTCAAAGATTTCAAAATAACTGTTTTAGATTTGTCTAAAATATCAGGATGGGAGAAATTTGCAGAGTGCCTGCCCCAATTAGCGTATAATGCCAACTTGTGTCTCAGATTATTTGTACAAGAAAATTACATTGCGTACATATGTAGTGTCGGAATTAAAACGGACGGTCGAGCAAAGTATTCACCTTTATTGTCAGACGAAGGCCTAAAAATATACCTGGAATCGATGCATCAGTTCTCACTGGTCGCTCTGCACGTCTTTTGAGAACGAAATTTATAGTTTTCGCTTAAAATGGTCTATTGACATTCCCACAATAGTTCGGAAACCGCAAAAGGTTGCGAAAGAAGTTATTTATCTATAGTAGAAAACAGTGATAAAAACGTTTCTTTGAAACAAGACTTCACATCGAATATATTTACTTCAAATACACATTTTCTTGGTTCAGAGAATCACTTGAAAGTGTTTCGCTTTCTCTGGATAAATGAAAAATTGTTTGCGATTCAACAATTCTTAATTTACGTAACAGTACACAATTAATTTTTCAAGAATTTTGCAACATGTTTATACTTCGTATTTTCTAAGGAGGGTGATTAAAAAATAAATCAAGAAAATCTAATAAAAAAATACAATATTCATAATTTACATTTTTACATATTCACATATTTACACATGTTCACTTATATTTACATATACTTTGTGTATAGGAAAGGCAATACCTTTTATTTGAACAAATCCGATTAACTGTTTTAATTCGAACAGGTAATACGAAATTTGTTGTTGGCATGTAATTGGCAAGTGGTCATCCTGAAAACGACCCACCTTTCTATATAATTTGGGTGTAAATTCCATGTAAATTTCCCCTTCGGCAAATAGTTGTGTGTGGTTTGGTATTTTTAATTCTTGAAAAATATATAGTAAACGCCAAAAGTAGTGCACAAATTCATTATTTCAAAAATGGCGATCTTAATCCCGAAATCCTGAAACAAATCGTTTTTTATTTTCAATTCCACAATTTTTCTTGATATTTTAAATCTCAAATCGACCAGTTCGCGAATTTCGTAATTACCTTTGTTATTGCGGAAATACAAATAATTTAGTAAAAGAAGTGTAATAAATCTGAAAATTGAATATCTTGAAAACAGTAAATTCAAAATTTTTCTTGCCATCGGAAAGAAAATTCAAAACTCTTTAATATAAGGTGTAACAAAGGTATTCGTTCCATTAAAAAAATCGGGGAGTAAGTTGCCTCGAGGAGTGGTGGAATTTACATACAATAGAAAGGTGGGTCGTTTTCAGGATGACCACTTACAAATCAAGTAAAAAAAAAACGAGCAACAAACTTCGTATTGCCTGTTCGATTAAAACAGTTAATCTGATTTGTTAAAATACATTCCTATACACAAAGTATATGTAAATATAAGTGTAAATATGTGAATATGTAGAAAAGTAAATTATGAATATTGTATTTTCTTTGTTAATTTTCCTTGATTTATTTTTTAATCACCCTCCATAGAGCATGCGTCGTATAAACATGTTGGAATTTCTTGAAAAGCTAAACAAAAAATTTGTTTTGTAATTAAAAATTTAATATTTTTAAATAAATTGAAAATTACTGAATCGCGAACAATCTTTTAATAATCTAAAGAAAGCAAAACACTTCCACCTTAAACCAAGAAAATTTGTATTTGAAGTAAATATATTCGATGTGAAGTCTTATTTCAAAGAAACGTTTCATTCAGTGTATTTTACCGTTGAGTGTTAAAAGTCTCACTCAACGATTTTACGTTCATATATGACTTTGGCAGTTTAAGATAGCGGACGAATCTTAGTCAACTGATTTTCACCAAGTTAATTTTATGGAGGTTTTTGGGCTCAATGATAACGAATCTGATGTCATATTTGCAAAATTCGGAGTGACGGATACAAGATGGCGGGCGAAACTTATGAAAGATGCATGAATATCTAAAATTTTAATCTACATTTTATTAGGAACACGTTAAAAGGTATGCATCCTAGGGAAAAATATCAAATCAAAGTTCTAGGAACTCACCCCAACCTTGCATGGACCGGTCACAAATAAATAACAAAATACGCTCGGCATTTGTTTTCAACCTGGCACCATTTTAGTAAAGGTGCATCCAATTGGTTTTTCATCAAAAATTCCTAAAATTGTAAATTTAAGTATAGGACATTCTAAATAAAAAGTTTCACAATTCTATGAGGCAACAGATAGGCTGGTTATTGAATATATTCAAATTATCCAAGTTCAATAATTTATTGGGTAGGCCCTGTATAATATTTCTAGAATTTTCAAAGTGCTGACATTCACAATAACCTTTCTAAAGAATTTTGGAAAGTTATGATAATCTACCGTTGAAAATGATTGATTTCTGGCACACATTTGTTATGAATTGGTCATCAAATTCAAACAAATGACAATATCTTGAAAACGCTTAGTTTAGCCCTCTTATTGCCCCATTAAGCTCATATTATTTTCGAATACTCAATGCAATGGAAATATCAGTGTTCTATTTAAAATAACACTAGCTATACGGGTTCACCCTGTATAGGGGAAACTAATTTGTTTTTGTAGCTCAGGTGGATAGAAAAAAGCTTAATATGGAACATTTTTTTTTTTCTAAAACTGATATTAACGGCATTAAACTCCGAGGTCGCACTATTGACTTACCCTATACAGGGTAACAATAATACGTGCGTGGGCTCTCATGCTCTAAACATAAATCTTATCAAAAATGTTTTGTATAAAAGTTGTTTGTACTAATAAGAGCTACAACCAGAAATTAGTTTCACGTAGACACGGTGGTCCGAAAGTACCTATATCACAATGAGGTCAGTTTTTTTAAATAGCGCCCCCTTATTTTTATTGCATTTTCTGATTACGCGCTGAAACATAGTTGGACCTTCATGACATGAAACTAGGACTTTACCTCACTGTTTTCGAGATATTTACACGAAATATCAATTTTTGTGCAAATTCATACTTATTTTTGAAAACTCATCTTTTTTAGTATTAGGTATATTAGGTATATTTTCAGTAGTACTGCAGACAGATATGAAAAATTGATACAAATTTAAAAAATTCCTTCGTGTATACAGTGGCTGTACAAAAAATTTTCGAAGTATGAAAACTGAACTTACTCGGAACTCATTTTTTTCAAATGGAACACCCTATATATTTTCATGTCATCAAATCTCTTTTTCAGAGGTCTTGATATTTTATTGAGAATATTTTATACCTAACGTTTACCGTTTTCGAGATAATAAATAAAATAATAATTTTTTGTAATTTTTTCCACGAAAAATACCGAGTGTTGCAAAATGTTGGGTCAATACTCTAGTAGCATCTTCTACATGTCTAGCTAATTAGACATTTCAATCATTTTTCCCGAATTGCTCCCCAAGGAAGGTATGACACTTTGAGTTAATGTAGTGGAATGGTTTTTTCTCATAATGCTTATCAATGTGAGATCATATTTGTAAGATCATATCTTTCCTAGGAAGCAGCTTTTGAACCAAGTTTTTCTACGATTCTTGATAATTAAATACTCGAAAAGTGCTACTAAAGTGGTTAAACTTTATTCAAAAGTTGCTCCCTAGGAAAGATATAATCTTACAAATATGATCTCACATTGATAAGCATTATGAGGAAAAACCATTCCACTGCATCAACTCAAAGCGTCAGATTTATTCCAAATTCAAAATTAATTGAAATTAGATTCATTTTAATAAAACTTTTCCAAGTCAAAAATTCAGGACTAATTCAAAATAAAATAAATTTGGCTAACAGCTCTATTCTGTCCCTTCCGTTTGAACTCATTCGTTATATCGGCTGTTCACGTTAACTTTCCACCCAAAATTATATGAGGAACTGATAATTATAGGGTAAAATGAATTTATGAGTCTTATGTAACTGCTAGGGGGACATTAATCTAAAATAATTTCAAGTTGCATGAACTTCCGGTTTGACCGGAAGTGGTATCATCTTTCTTTACTAAATAGGGAAAATGGTGTTTGTGGCTTATATTTGAATAGATCTTGAATAGGGCTTTCCAATGAGGTATAATTGTCTGGCCTACTACATATCATTCATGCGCTATGCATATTTTTCTTTTATTTGATGTGAATTTAGAGAGTTTGGAGAAAACAATTCTCTATCCCAAAGAACTAAGAATTAATAAATGATATTTAACGATATTATTTACAAGATGTTAGGAATTCATGTTATCACAAAAAAATTCGAAACTTTTGCCATGGCACTCTAGATAAAAATCTCTAATTATAAATTTCTTATGCACTGTAGTAGACATGGCCTCAGCTTGGCTGACCCTGTGTGACTGAGAGAATCTCAAATAAGGTATGATAGAGGTCCCGAGAATTGAACCCTGCGACACATCTGAACAAACGACACATATGGAAAACTATTTACCGTCAAATACGACCATCTTCAATTATCCAATAAGATAATTTCAAGAAGTTGTACAGTCTTGTGCAATATTTCGAGAAAATGCAAAATACTTATTAAGGTCATTTGATGTAAGCTCCAAAAGCCTGCGAAAAGTCTAACAGAGCCAATAATGCACTACTGCACCCATCATAAGGTCACGTCCAGTTCGCGGGTTCACAGCCACCCAACCCTCATTGTCCTTTGTGAGCCAAATTACCTACCACTGAGTTTAGTTGCCACTTGAAAAACACTTACTGATTAGCCTATTGAAAAGATTTGATGCTTTTGGTGACGTCACGTCACGCCTACACTAGAGACGCGTAAATAGGTAGCATAGATACGGGGAAGCTATAAATAATTCCAATATTTATTCTCATATTTTTTGCTGTGTTGATGGTTGCATCAAAACAAGAGTAAGAAATAAAATAATTGCGATAAATGACGCCTTTGATCTGCTGGACTCTTACAAGGTAAAGTCCTCATACTTTCCGGGCGAACTGTGTAAATTCAAACGAGATACATGTTCGGTTTCAGGAAAGATAATCACATATTCAACATACCATAAAAGGTATACATTTTCGACCAAATGTGTAAAGTGTCAGGATTGTTGGCATATTTTGATTGCATCGAGCGATGTTTGATGACGTATGTATGACTAACTGCGACCAATTAGAGATAATTAGAGCAGCTACACGTAACGACTAATTGCAAGCAAACAACCATCAATCACTTGATGAGAGCTACGACATGGATAGGTCCGATTTGAAGCGAAAAGATTCAGTTTGGTTTGATTGCGTACAACTTGATCTTTCTATTCCCATTCCTCATCCTGATCGTCATCAAGCTTCATGAGTTTCCATGAAAAAATTATTTTTTTCCTATTCCAAATGTGGGCGTTATAAAAAAATAAAACAATGCAAGCAAATTGAAAATTTTCTTAAAATTAAAAAATATCTCGGAAATGGTCCACTTTAGACCACTCGTGCTTTTGAAAAAGTTCTATTGAATTTTGATGGAGAATTAAAATTTTGAATAAAATATAAGAGTTTACTTGGGGGAGACGGGGGAAAATTTAGGAACAAGGGAGAAAGAACACATTGAAGACAAAATTCATTCGGAATTTGGTAGGCATCTACATGAAAACAATCACTAAATAGATGAAAACAAAACAAAACTATAACACCAATCAAATAAATCACTAGCTCCCAGTTTCATAACAAAAAACTTTAACTAAAGTGACAGTTGACAAAAGAGCGGCACACAGTAGAGGTTAAAGCTCGCTGTGTTTAATGTTTGCCGCTTACCTTACAACTGTCACTTTAGCTAAAGTGACTTTTAAATTCTTATTATAAAACTGGGGGGTGAAGATAAAAATTTTAGAAGCATATGAAATCGAAAAATAACAACAGAGAACATTGCCTTAATAAGTGTACAAACATTAAACTTCCGAACCATGTTCAATACTTTGAAATTCCCGCATACGACATACCAATTGCACACATAGACAACCAAACACACAAATTTGACACCGGCGAGCACACAACAAGAAATTAAAGAGAAATCAATTTATATCTTAAAACTAATGAACAAAAAATTACTCCTCTCTTTGACAAACGTAGGTTTGCATATTTTCAAAACTTTTAATAATTTGCCCATGTTAATTAGATAGAAAATGTTTGGGGGCATAACCTCGAAAAATATTTGTATTTGTGGAATTCGATCATTGTTTCAATTTTCTCATTTGTTTTCTCTATTCTCAGAGGTCTGAGGATGGCCACGGTATTTACTGCATTTTATCAATAGAATAACCTCATCGGGTACCTCAAGAAACAAAATAAGGGAGTTTCCATTTAAAAAAAAATGGAGTTGGGTACTGGTTTGGTATTAACGGAACAACCTGTATAGTTAAAACTAGTTTAAAAAAATTGTACTAATTGTACTCATCAATTCAAAAATATTTTTTTCTCACGATGTTTCTGTAAAGTGAAGCACTATCTTCTGAGGCGCCATAAGTTGTCCACTCTGTATAAATGAGATAGGTTATACCCAGTATAATTTATACCAGGTTTTTTCATGCACTGTAGGACTGACCAAGTTGCAGCAATACCAGAACGAATAAGACGTAGTCCGTCAGTAAGATTAGCCCACTGCTCTAGAATAATAGAAATTATTGAAAGCAAACAAAAACACTATCACGTCGTTGCAGTTTCAACATCTTAGTTTCATATCTCTTAATTTTTAAAATCTGTATCTGCTGCGTATTAATCATTACTTCGCAGTTTGTGCTCCGAAATTAAACATGTTCAAATTGTTGTGTCTTGTAATAATATTATTGAAAGCGCAATGTGGAATGACTATTTTCTGCCTGCAATATGAACTATCAGAATGCAATAAAACTCACGTACAATATTATTGCGCATTAAATGCACAAGGACAAAAAATGCCGGACGACTGTGGTACGTTTTTTATTCAAAAAATATGATCTCCTGAAGATGAATATAATTCTTGTATTTCCTCATCACGCACCGATATTAGGAATAGTTGTCCCCTACTATTTTTGATAATAAAATATCAAAAAGTAATAAGTTTTTTAAAAGGAGCCTCCCTCATAAAAGGTAGCTGATGAACTAAAATGGGTATTATATTTGAACCAAGGAGGTCATTAGTAACAAGGTGTAGAAAAAAAATTTTTTCCTTCAAACGTCACAGAAATGTATTATAACATTATATAATTCACTTGATGATACAGAAGTTCCTTTTCTCAGCCAATACAGACAAATCATTCACGTTAAAAGCTAAAGCAGTAAAAGTATAATAAAATCTGCCGCTAGAGATCCAATAGGTTTGTTATTTTTACTACACATTTATACCTGCACTGCCTATAAGTGAGAGGAAAATATACAGCAACATGGATAAGACCGAGCAGGCAGGAAAAATAATTAAACTGGCAAATTAGAAACTCGTTCTATGCGCATGGTTAGAATATTTTCGTCTAATATTTTAGGTTATACCTGGTTATCCCAATCCACCAGTGTGCCAGCAACTCCACGGATTACGGGGGGCGTGCGTTCCATTTTGGTTCAAACAAAGAGGACTTTTTGTAGTTAAATTTACAACCTGTCAAATAGATTGTTAAATTAAGAAACTCCCCCTAGCGGCGTTCAACGATATCAATTACCATTACTTTTCATTTGCGTTCTATTCGTCGTTATAATCAATTTAAAACTGCACGTTTGAAGGAAAAATAGCATATTTCATGTGGAGCCAAAGCGACTTTTTATGGCTCATACGTATTTAGCGGCCGCTAAACTTACATATTCGCCACAAAAAGAGTTACTTGTGCTCCTTATGAAATAATATACTATTGTTTAAACTGCAAACTACCCAGAGGCAGCTGAAGAAGGAGAAGAATAACCTTCCCGCAGCAAAAACTTTTGCTGCCGGAAAGTTATTTTTCTCTTCTTTAGCTGTTTCTGGGTAGTTTTTACTGCCGGACAATTCTTCTTTCCTATTTCTGTCTATTTTTTTTTTTTGTAAGTTGTTTAATTTTATTAAGAGCATAAGTGAAGTTGTTCAAAATAGCTTACTTGTTTTAACTATAATTAATATTAAACGCAAAGTTTGACAAATTTTTATTATTAAAATTAAATCCGGAGCTAGTTGCAACCTCAACATTTTCAATTGACCTGTTTGTCAATGGTCAATGGCATAACTTCTTCTGAAACACCCAATTTATCAAGTTTAGTAGAACAAGTTTCTAGAATTTTGTATTCGATTTCAGTTTCATTTGTTTATAATTCCCCACGTAACCTTCAGCTACACTACTAGATTTTCAACCTTCATGTCTCTTTGAGCAGGTAATGTCTCCTCCAGCATCAGCCAGTAGAGTAGCTGATGTTCTTCGTTAGAAATGTCGTGTAATTCTCTTGGATTTTCTAAATTTAGGTACGATGCTACTTCTCTGCATACGTTTCCAAAATAGTGAATTCCCATCATAGCTCGATAACACTTTCCCCTCACATATTTCAAAGAAAATCTTAAAGTAGTCATCTTATCTGGACGAATGTCACCATAATTCTTATAAATATCAATATACTGTGCTCCAATTATTAAGAAAGATCGAGTTTTTTTAGTTTTGCTATCAGGAATTTTAATGTTGATAAGTGATCCTGAATCTTCAATGTCTTCAGTTCTCATGTTTACATCACACCGGAAAGCACCAGAAACGCCAGTTATTAACCCAATCTGTGAAACATTTATTTTTGATAAGTTGTTATTTATAGGATACTTAGAACATACTAGTGATGTGCCGGATCTTATAAAATGCAGATCCGCGGATACGGATACGGATCCGGATCTTCTCTACCAAGATCCGCGGATACTAACACGCATATGGATCTTCAAATTATCGAAATCAATAGAAAGCTATAGGGGTGACAACTGCTACACTTTACAAAATAAGAAGTACGTGTACAAATATAAGTAATTTATCATCAATCAGCGGCGCTGAAATATAATACTTTTTTCTAAATAATTTTATTTTGCGTCCGATGAGATGTAATATTGAATGAAATAAAAAGTCATCAAATTAATTAAAACGATAGATTAACTACGAGTCGTGGAGATATATTCTCCGTTTGTATTTTTAATTTCGTTAACTAATGCCCGGTTTCTGAAACGAAATATAAGTTATAGATCTATAGTTGTCATAGTTACCATGGAAAAGCATGAATTTCATTGGTTAATGCCTTATAGTTTTTGACGTTTCTATGGTAATTATTGGAATATAGCTTATATTTCGTATCAGAAACCTGGCATAAATCTTATTAAATCTATTTTTTACTTTCTCGTATGTATACATAAAGAGAAAGTATACAGAGTGAGCCAAAATGATTGACCGACGCGACGTTCAAATTTCCCGCCAAGGGATTAAATTTTTATAGTTGGCATTACTGTTGGTCAAATCTCACCCATAGGCCTCCCGAAATACCTGTCATTCTAAATAGGTTAGGTCCAAATATAAGATGAATATTAATTAATTATATTTGTAAATAAGAGTCACACTTTCTCGAAAATATTATTATTATTCACAGGACGACCGGTTTCGGTTTAATAATTTAAACCATCATCGAAACCGGCCGTCCTGTGAATATTAATAAAATATTTTCGAGAAATATATAAATTATCTCGAACTGGACATCAAAACAAATATTAATTAATTAATTAGGGTCCTTTTGCACTCAAAAATTCAATTAGATAGTTATCTATCCATTATCAATTTCTTTTGTTGCTAAATGAGAAGATATTTATGCAATAAACTTGTGTTTCGAGAAAAATAATAAACTAACAAATGTTAGGACCGCCACTGACGTTTGGATATAAACCCTGATTTTAACTTGACAGAGAAAAATCCCTAACTTTTTCAAGCGGGAAATTCAAACGTCGGTCAATTATCTTGGCTCACTCTATAGTGATCATGCTAAATTCGATCCCGAGATTTTGATGTATCTTCACGTTTTGAGTGCCCCTGAATCTATTTTAACCATTTTCACCATGATGTCTGTCTGTGTGAGTCTGTCTGTCTGTTTGTCTGGCTGTCTGTCTGTCTGTAAACACGATAACTTGAAAACGAATGAAGCTTGAGCAATGAAATTTGGTATGTAGGAGTTTCAGCTAAATAGAAAACTCGTATCAACTTTTAAGTACATTTGAATAACCGGAAGTAGTTCTTTACTTGAAGTAAATATGGAATTTCAGCTCATTAGCTTATTTAAAATGCATTTTTCATGTGTGAATGTTTCAAATAAAATAGGCTCCAAGTTCAAAGTTCCCATGGTTACATTTATTGTATCTAGAAGACAGTTCTAGTAATAATGGTGGAACAAGGTATCCATGGTTACCTACTGTCAAACCGTTTATTCAAGGAACATTCTACGAGGCTCGTTTGAATAGTCCGTGCAAACTCAGAGAAATGGCACTACTAGATTATGATTACTTACTCGCATTTCTTAGAAAAACATACACCAAGTTTCAGCCAGATCGGTCTATTTCTTTGTGTTTGACGTTCGTTTGAATAGAGGAAGTTGAATTATTTTCAAAAAATGGCACGAAAAAGAATTTCGTGTCTTGATTATACATTGCTTTATGAAAGGTAAAACCATTTAATAACAATTTGCGAATAAAAACCGTAGTTAGGAATAATAGTTGACAACGGATAAAGATTTGAAACATTTTTTGCACAATCTACTGCCTTTGTTTCGTTTGCCTATTCCACATCCACCACATCTAGGTATTTTAACCTACCAAATTTACTCAATAATAATCAGACATGAAACTATATACTTCTTTGCATGAAACTTATACGGACACATCTAATATGCTTACTCTTTATTAAGCCAAATGCACTATCAATTTGATTCCTGATTGAAGATAGCTCATAATTAGTAGTGGTAGAAGAATAAATTCATACATCTATTTAAAATTTATAATAGACGGTTACAATAAATAGAACAAGAGAAGAACAAGTCGAGATATAAGATATTAAAATAAATAAAACCGATTTGGTTCAATATTACTAACATTTCATCAGGTCAAATATAAAGTAATATGCTTTAATACCAGACAATTTTAAAATAAATAAAATACCTTCGTTATTCCAATCTATGATTTGTAGTTTTATAGGATAGTACACATAACAGGGTTATTGGTAATTCGATGCTTACCCTTTAGGATCAGGCATCAGGTGTGGAGTGATTTTAACAACTGTTTTCGAGATATTTCAATTTTTCATTTTTTCTGAAAAATTTACATTTTAACATATAAATGAATTCATAAAAAAAATCTACGAAACATATTTGAAAAACTTTTTCTGCGTTATTTACTCAATACCATGGCCTTTCATATGAATTACTAAATATTCTTGAAAATAAAAGTATTACCCGAAAATTTTAAAGAAAATTTTATAAAAATTTTTTTCAAAATTTTTTCATAAACATTTCGAATTGGTTATTTTCAAA
>JAUIMX010000551.1:0-11638 GCA_033557805.1 Phaenonotum sp. SLE1380
AGCATGGCTCCAGAAGCCACCACATACTCTAGGTGTTTTTATTGCTAATCGAGTGGTTGAAATTCAACGCATAACAGAGGTTGCTCAGTGGTATCAAGTACCTTCAGTTCATAACCCTGCTGACTGTGCTAGTAGAGGGCTTTCGCCCGCAGCAATTGTCCGACATAATTCCTGGTGGACTGTTTCCCCTGCCTCAAAATGGGCTAGCAGTGATGTTTCTGAACAAAAATCAAAAACTGTGCTACATATTGCAAAAATTCCGAACAGTTTCCACTCCTTGAAAATTGTTCATCCTACCCAAAATTGATTAGAATCATGGCTTATGTTCAAAGATTCCTTCATAATTCCCGTTTCAAAGACTCAAAAATTACTGGTTGCCTCACTCTCGAGGAATTACATAAATCAGCACTTTCTTGTGTAAAATTAATTCAAAGCCTTCACTTGAGCCAAGAAATTAAGTTAATGGCTAAAAGTACACCTTCTACAATATCAGCCTTATCCCCCTTTCTTGATTCCAATGGAATTCTAAGAGTTGCAGGACGATTACAGAACTCTCACGCTTGTACGGACATCAAACATCCGATCATTCTGCCGCGTGATACTAATTTTACCCGTATTTTGATTGATTATTATCACAAAATTTACCTGCATGCAGGTCCTCAACTGCTCCAGGCCATATTGTCCAAAAATTTTGGATATTGTCTGCCAGAAGAGTCATCAAACAACGGATATTTCAATGCATTATTTGTTGCAAGGAAAAGGCAAAAACCTCTAACCCAATGATGGGAAATCTTCCTGTTTGCCGCTTTAAACAGGGTCGGCCCTTTATTAATGTGGATACAGACTTCGCAGTCCTTTTTGTATCAAACTCAGCCAGAGAAAAAATGCATCAATCTCAAAAGCTTACCTTTGCATATTTGTCTGTATGACTACGAAGGCGGTTCATTTAGAACTCGTCTCTAGCCTTTCTACCGATGCTTTTCTCGCATCTTTTGACCGATTTGTATCTAGAAGAGGGCACTGTTCCCACATCTATTCGGACTGTGGTACTAATTTTATTGGTGCGCAGAGGGAAATTGAAAAATTCTTAAAGGATCCACAATTACAGAGGAGAATCCAAGATCATGCTTTGGAACACGAAGTGAAATGGCACTTTAATCCTCCTGCAGCCTCCTATTTTAGTGGAATTTGGGAGGCAGCTGTAAAATCTGCCAAGTACCATCTCAAGAGGATCGCTGGTGACAGAAATTTCTACTTCGAGGAATTAGCAACACTATTTACTTCAATTGAAGCCATCTTGAACTCAAGGCCGTTGTGCCCATTGAACACGCTTCCTGATAATCTGGATATATTAACGCCTGGTCATTTTTTGATTGGGTCAAACTTGGTGGCCGCCTCGTGTCACGATTTAACCGAAGAAAAGTCATCTCATCTTTCTAGATGGCAACTTGTGAATCAATTCTCTCAGCACTTTTGGAAGCGCTGGAGTTTGGAGTATTTATATTTGCTTCAAAGAAGAGGAAAGTGGTCAAGAGAAGGGTCTATCTTCAAAGTGGGTGATTTAGTTTTGTCCATAGAACCTACTCCGACGCAAACTTGGAAAATCGCCAGGATTTCACAGGTGCACCCTGGTCAAGATGATACAGTGCGCGTGGTGACAGTGACTACTCCGGATGGTAAAACATTCAAACGTCCAGTGACTAAATCAGTGGCGTTTCCTCCTACAGAGGATTTATCATAAACCAATTTCTATAATTTGTAAACTAATTTCATTTAGCTACTAAGAATCAATTTTACTTTATGTTACACCCTAGGTATAACATGGCCGGGGGTATGTATCTATATTCTGAAGTTTTTATGGAAAATGCCTAGACAGGACAATTTTCCATTTGCAAGGATGATTTTTTCACCCTCTAACTATCATCCCTTACGCCCACAACCCCCAATAGCAATAGATGAAAGAATTTTTGCAATCGTACTATCTATTTAGAAGATACAGGGTGTTTAATTTCTGTGCGAAAATAAACACCCTGTATTTTCTAAATAGATGGTACAGTTTCAGAAATTCCTATTGCGTGAACCTCAAAAAATTCTCATATTGTGAAGTTTTTATGAAAAATGCCGAGACAGGCCAAGTTTCTATTTGAAAGAATGAATTTTTGAAAAAATGTTTCACGACCATCCCACAACCCCCAACTCAACTGAACTGAATTATTCAGGGTGGATCGTTTTTGAAAAGACACTGTATATGGCCTCTATCGGTTTACCAGATATTAATTTTATTATGGTGGGAAAATATTATCCAAAAAAAAAAACACTTCGAAGTCTATGCATCAATAATGTAATTCTTGAAAATATAGCTCTTTGAAGGAGTCGAGTCAGATCTATCAAATATCTCTGAGATAAATTAAATTGTTCCGTCACGTGACCAATATGAGCAACATGGCAACTTTATTAGTGCAGTGGTGGAGAATGTAATAAAATTGCTCAATTTTTCATATAAGATATTAAAATTTTATTCACTATTAATTATTTCAAACGCGTTAGACCAATGCAACAAATAATTTGTGAGATTATTTTACCGCCCAAACAGTACGTGTCATATTCAATTTCTGGAATAAATGTGAATACGTATCTACTGTTGTGCAAATAATTCTAACGACTTTTCAAAGCCACTTCTGTAGTTTTAGCGTCTAATGATTTTTACATTTAATCTGCCAGTTAATTGCAAGGATTTATGGAAGCGATACTTAACTAACCTGAATGTTTCCTTAGAAGAACTATAAAATGCAGAGAGAAGACATTAACATTTTTACCGTGTGAAACCTTCAACCTTGCTAACGTATGTTGCGGAGGTGGATTCCGTTTTACGGATGTGACATAAAAACTCTCGCACGCAGATTTGCTGCCGTAAATCGTATTATAATTTGTGTCAAAAACTTCAAACAATTTGGAACGTGATTTCGCGCACTTCAGTAAACCGTTTTAGCTACATACTTGTGCATACAATCCAATTGTATACTTGAACGAAACAAAAGACTTGAGGTCGAACTATTTTCGTCGGGTTTCTCAAGTGTATCTAGATTTTTTAGTTTTTTGCTTTTTCTTTCGTTCTGGAAGCATTCAAGTTTGATATCAGGTATTTTCGTGGAAAAATGAAATCTATTTATTTCATTATATTGTGTTATAGGTGTTCCCTAATTATGGTACAATGACTTAACAAAATAAGAACATTGAAATGAATTTCCTATTGGGTTAATGTTAATATTAAATAAAACAAATAATGTAATTTCCTACTCCTTTTATTTACAATCGTGCTATCAATTCCAGGGAGAAACTCTCCCCATCCTCAGGCACTAAAATGACATAAAAAATGCATAAAATTTCTCTCCTTTCAAAAAGTACATTCATCTTCAACCTAACTTTAAATCGACAATTAAAAGTGTTACAATTCTAAAACCCTTTCTTACTAAAATATAACTACAAGGTATTTACCTGGTCAACAGTAAATAAGCGTTCAAAATCTTGAGAAAAACGGCTACTCTACTTAAAAATTAGTATGAGGGGTCAAGAAATACTAATTTTAACTGCCAAACAGTACGGAAAAACTGGGACAGAGCTAGAAAAACACTCATTAGGAAATGAGTACCATAATTCATATACGAATGAAAGTTATAGACAGCTTTAACAGTGAACTACCTTAATTTTTCATTCCAGTTTTGAGCTTCTAGGGTAAATAAAGTTTTATTTTCTTGTTCAACGGCAATTTGAGCGTGTAACTAATAATTTGGCAATGAGCACATGTCAATGAAGTTATTTCAGTTCCTATAATATGGTTTTACTCATGGTGGTGGATTTTTTCTAAAATCGGGAGTTGTAAAATATCCAACTTACCCTGTACAGGGTGGTTCAAATTGGTTGAGACAGGGGTGTTTCTCCTACTTCCCGCATAGTTAGACAAAAAGTTATTAAGGTGTCTCGGGCTCGATTTTTGAAAACAGTTGAATGCCGAAAACCGCATTTTGATATCTCTACTCGTTTAAGATATACAGGGCATTTTTCATTTCTTGCCATTTTCAATTATGTCTTATATCTTTCTTATTTCTCAATATATTTGAATTCTGTAAAGGAATAAGTTTTAGTATTTTTTATGTTGATTTCGAGAATGCAAATCATTTTTTTATAAAGGATGATTTTCAAGTTGTAACATAAACTTGTGTTTTTTTTAATAGAACACCCTGTATATTTTTATATTTCTTTAATGCTTTAGAAACTAACTTCACAACGATAAACATATAATATATAATACTTTTCATTGTAAATTTCTCCAAAAAAAGAAAATATATATTTTTCTACCATGATTATAATCAACTCACCCATGAAATACTCTTTCGGCCATTAATTATGAACTATTTGAGACAAGTTCGACGATTTCTTTATAAAATAAAACCATTATTCTAAAATACAGCCAATTCAAAGACGATGCATTAACGATAATTGAAACGAATGAACAAATTTGATGTTTTCATCACTGAACTATCATTTTTGTTCACTCTTGTTGTATAATAGTGAAAATATATTCAATAATATCAAGAAATGATATATGATTCGTTTTGGTGTAAAACTTGCATTCACAAATGTTTTCAATTATGGTAAAATAAACTTTTTTCTCATAATTATTATCACTAGCATAAAAAATTACCCAAAAATACTTGTTTGTATGATGTTTAATTTACCTTTAAAGATAAAAAAGCAAAAAAAAATTGGAACAACGTCAAAATAAATTCACCAAATTATCAGAATGAATTAGCTGTATTATTGGAATAATGGTTTTATTTTTCAAAAAAATCGTTGAACTTGTCTTAAATAGTTCATAATTAATGACCGAAAGAGTATTTCATGGATGTGTTGATTATAATCATGACAGAAAAATATATTTTTCTTTTTTTGGGAAAATTTACAATGGGAAGTATTATGTGTTATATATCGTTGTAAACGTGATTTTCAGAGCATTCAAGAAATATTAAAATATACAGAGTGTTCCATTTGAAAAAACAGAAGTTCATGTTATAACTTGAAAATCATTCTTTATAAAAAAAATTGATTTACATTATCGAAATCTACACAAAAAATACTAAAACTTTTTCCTTTGCAGAATTCAAATATATTGAGAAATAAGAAAGATATAAGACACAATTGAAAATGGCAAAAAAATGAAAAATGCCCTGTAAATCTTGAACGAGTTGAGATATCAAGATGCGGTTTTCGGCATTCAACTGTTTTCGAAAATCGAGTCCGAGACACCTTAATTACTCTTTATCTAACTATGCGGGAAATAGGAGAAACACCCCTGTCTCAACCAATTTGATTCGCCCTGTACATACACATCTATTTTTCTAGAGATTTCAACTTCATAATAGTACATGTACATTGCCATATTGCCAGTTACTTATAGATAAAAATATTATAACACGCTTAAATTGCAGTGGAACATGAAAACTATCGAATTATTGCGAGTATGTCATGCTATCGTGCTAGGAGGAAAATGTTGATCAAAAATTGAGAAAAACCTATTTTTGATATAGAAGCCCCAATAAAATTTTCTTTTGTTTCAAAAAAGTGGAGTTAGTTTCCTCTTGCAGCTATTACAAATTTTTAGCAACCCTCCGTATATCATTCATTCTATTATTTCTTTTTTGTTATGAATGTTATTCATATATTCGATGGATTTTGTCCTGAACAAGGACGAAATATTAATGTGAAAGTAAAAAACTTTCTTCGTACTTCCTTGTTTTTTTTTTTTAATTTATTTTCGCCCTATCAAGGCATCACCTGATCCGATTAGTCTAATATTCTCTTTAATTTTCTTAAAATTAATGATAATTTTCGTTAAAATGTGCGACGCACAATTTTGTGTTGATTTCATACACAAATTTTTCCTCTTTTCAAAATTCAAATATTGCACTCTACAGGAATATATTATTTTCCTCTCCTCATTATTTCAATTAAGAAGTTGAATATTGTTGTCAAGTTTTTCGTGCAAACACTACCCACTGCTCAACAAACAGGCTGGCATTACCCCTTTCCTTATTTTAATGCCAAAAACGCAATGCACTACAGAGTGAGCCAGAATGATTGATCAATGTTTGAATTTCCCGCTTGAAAGAAGTTTAGGATTTTGTTTCATTAAGTTAGAATCAGGGTTTGTAACCAACCGTCGCGTCGTGCCGTATCTTTTCATTGGCACTATTAACATTTGAAAAATTGTTATTTTAGCAACAAAAGGGAAGGATAGTATCAAATTGAATTCTTGAATCGAAAATGAAGCTAATTTGAATAATCAATTAAAATTCACCTTGTATTTGAACTTAACCTATTCAGATAAGTATTTCATACATGTTGAATGTCAGCTATTTTGGGACACCTACGGGAAAATTTGATGAACAGTAATGCCAACTATTAAAATTTCATCCCATGGCGGGATATTTAAACGTCGATCAATTTTTCTGGATCACTCTGTACTTTCTAATTTAAAATATCACAAAGTTTGATAAAAAGTGGTAGTATTTTTTTAATCGAACAAATTCAGTACGTGTTTCTTATATTTTAGATTCCCATCAACTTCCCCAAAGATTAGTTTAAATAATCGAAATACATTGACAAAAAGTGCCGACTGGGGCTCACCAATATGGACAGCCGGGGCGAAATACTGGCAGAGGTGGCGGCGGCTGGCGGTTGGATTGTGATTAATAGGGGGGACGTACCAACCTTTGCGGGACAAGAGGGTACGTCATATATAGACGTGACCTTCATGGACAAAAGAACGGTGGGGAGTGTTGTGAACTGGGAGGTGAATGAGAGTGAAAATGGAAGCGACCACAACACAATTGTGTTCGAGATGGAGATGGGATACAGCAGGGCGACACAGTCCCGGGAGGATTCAATAATAAGATGGGGGCTCGAAGGATGGGATAGGGAAGCATTTAAATATATAATGCAAGAAGGAATAAGGAAGTGACCCCAAACAGCGAAGAGCCTGGAAGACCTCATAAAGAAAGCATGTACAAGGATGCGACATGTCAAAGTGGGAGATGGAAGAAGGGGAGCGTATTGGTGGACCACAGAAATAGGAGAAATGAAGGCCAACTGCAATAGAATTAGGAGATTCATCACGAGAAACAACCGAAGACTCAGCCAGGACAACGAACTAGAAATACGACAAGCCAAGGAAGAACTGAAGACGAGAATCAGAAGAGGAAAAGATGGAGGGAACTTTGTAAAGAACTGGAGAGGGATGCATTCGGGAAAGCATACAAAATAGTCATGAATAAAATCTTTATCCCCTTTTTGTCACCACATAACCTCGAGGTCGGTGAAAAGATGAGGGTGGTAAGCGACCTGTTCCTCACCGGGGATCCCCCAGAATGAAGGGGAGGCCCGGAGGACGTGGAGAGATGGATCCCCCTCACCATGGGGGAGGTGATCAATGTGGGAGAGAGGCTGCGGGCGGGCAAAGCGTGCGGGTCGGACTGGGTGCCGCCGGAAGTGATCAGGTAAGTGATCAAAATAGCACCAGAGTATGTGGCGGGGGTAAAGAACCACTGTGTGGGGAGGGTAGTATTCCCGGTAGAATGGAAACAGACCAGATTGGTGCTATTGAAAAAGCCGGGGAGGGAAGGAGCGTACAGACCACTATGTCTCCTGAATGCAACAGGAAAAATCCTTGAGAGACTGTTAGCGGACCGGATCCTGGAAGAATTAGAATTAAAAGGGGGGCTGTTAGAAGCACAGCACGGTTTCCGACGTGGCAGATCGACAGTAACTCCCATAAGGGAAATAAAGGAGGTGGCGATGACGGAGATGAGGAAAACGGTTAAAACTAGACGATTGTGCGCGCTAGTTACAATAGACATAAAGAACGCTTCCAATTCGGTTAAGTGTGAAAGTATAATTGAGAGTGCAGAGGAAAAACAATTACCGGGCTACCTCATAGGTATAATGAAGAGCTATCTAGAAGACAGAACTCTTATAATCGACAGGGGAAATGAGACTGGCATCGCGGGAGGGGTTCCTCAGGGGTCGGTGCTCGGCCCGGTATTGTGGTTGCTTGTGTTTGATGGGGTGTTGAGACTGAAAATGCCAGAAGGGGTGAAATTGGGGACCTATACGGACGACTTGGCAATAGTGGCGGTTGGAAGAACGGCAAGGCAACTAAAAGAACAGATAGAGGATGCGATGGAAGTAATAGAGGAATGGATGGAGGAGAAGGAGCTTAGAATCGAGGGAACGAAGACCGAGGCCATCCTACGGAGTGGGAGAAAGAAGTGTGGGGAGCTCGAATTTTTGCTGGCGGGAGTGGAGGTGAGACCGAAACAAACCCTGAAATATCTAGGATTGATTTTCGATAGGGCGATGAAATTCAATAAGCACATAGAGTACGTTACGAGCAAAGCAGTGATGGCTGATGTGGGAGGCCCAGGGGAGGATAGGCGAAGGATATTGTCCATGGTCGCCCAATCGATCATGGCATACGCCGGGGAAGTATGGAGGGAGGCGCTGGATGTGCAGAGCTACAACAACGGCGTGCTAAGGGTGGAGAGAAGGCTGTCCCAGAGGGTGTGCCGAGCATACAGAACTGTCTCGGCGGAAAAGGCGGCAATCTTGCCCAGGGTCATCCCACTACAGCTGCTGTTAGCAGGAAGAGAAAGCCAGGAAGGAAGGAGGGATAGGAGAGCCGAAACGGTGAGAAGGTGGGCCGAGAGATGGGAGCTGTACAGGCAAGAGAATCCGACCGACTGGATGGGCAGGGTAGTCACGAACCTGCAGACATGGTACCACAGGAGACATGTGGAAGTGGGGTATCACGTGGCCCAGTTCATCACGGGTCACGGAGGTTTTGGTGACTACCTGGTGAAGATGCGAAAGAGGATAGAGGAGGAGTGCACGTACTGTGGCGGCAGAGATAGCGCGGAACACACACTGTTTATGTGTGTGCGATGGGAGAGGGAAAGGCAAGTTATGGAGAGGGGGTTGGGCGTGAGTGTGACGGTGGAGAACCTGGTGCGGGTGATGCTAAGGGATGAGCGCCTGTGGGCGGTGGAGGAGCGAACAATGGAGAGAATAATGTCAAGTAAGGAGGAGGAGGAGCGAGTGCGTAGAATGATGTTGGGGTTGCGGTGATGGGCTTGAGTGATGGGTGTAGTGCGGGTCGAAGGGGATGTGTCTGTGGGTGTAGCGATAATGGTCCAGGAGAGGGAGAGAATTGTCCTGCCTGACCAATGTTTATTGTAATTGATAGGTTTAGGTTTAGGGAACGGTGTAGAAGTAGGAGGTGCGAGAGGTGGGGAAATGTCCATCCGGCACAAGTAGAATGTACCATTTAGCAACACCAAGAGGGGGAGAATTGTCCCACCGGTACGGGTTGTAAGTGATTCAGTTTGGTTAGAGGACAGGGAACACAGCAAAGACCGAAATTGAAGACCGACCTCTGGTAATGAAGGAAGCACTAGTGCCAGTTCTGTAGGGTCTGGAGGGCCACTTTGGTGGTTAGCCCGTGCGCCACCATACGCCCTCATGTAAACAAGAAATATATTTACAAAGGCATGGCTAGTAGAATTATCAGATGCAATCTGTGGGAGTTAAAAATGAAATTACAGCCTAAAAAGTGAATCAATTATATTCTTCCAGTTCCATCCTCAACTATAACATCTGTGTTGTCTGCATATGACTTCCTGCTTTCTGTTTTGTATTGACATTTTATTAGTTGAAGGATAGCCGTCTAATGCTATATTCTTTGAATACATCAAGCAGCATAGGATTTGATACACAAGTGGCTTGGCTAAATTTATATAGTCTCGTGAGTTTTCTTACATTCAACAAATGAAGCAATGCAGTAAAAAGTTTTATTTTTTAATTCAATGACTGACACAACTATAATTGATTCTTTCGTCATATTTTTGTGTTAGATATATTTCACAAGTGCCTTGTCCATGACAACTTTTGGCAACTTCCAATCAATTCAACTGAGAATTAGCCATTTTTGCTCCTCTGTATACAGGGTGTCCCACTTGAAACTCGGACGCCGATATTTCTAGAACCGATGAAAATTTTTGAATTCTGTAAAGAGCATTTGATTACTATGGTGAAAATCTTTTGTTCGGAGTAAAAATAATGTTGGCGTCTTTTTTAATTTGGGCGTTGCGACACCAAGAATGCAGGGTCGTTGAAACTAATAGTACTCAAAAGTACGCCTAGACAAGACTTTTTTGTCATGTACAATAATTTGATATTTCAAACCATTTTTGAGATATGACCATGTTTTATATTATTAGTTTCATTCTATCTTTTATATTATTATTTTAGTAATAACAATTTTAATGCCAAAACCCTGAAACTGGTCAATTTTTATTTCAGCCCTTCAAGTGGGGGTAGCAACCTTTCAAGATTTTTAAATCTGAAGAGGGGTCATGTGATATATCGTTGAAAATGTCTTTTGATTTCCAACTCGTCACTCTGAAAATTTTCAAAATCAGACGATTTGTTTGGTTATTTTAACAAAATGAAAAAATTTCTTTTTCAATTCTTGAATAAATGCCCCATATTTTTCAAACAAATGATCCGATTTTCAAAATTTTTACAGTGATGTATTTGGAATCGAAAACCCTTCCCAACCATATACCACAACACCTCTGTTTAGATCTAAAAATCTAGAGGGTTGCTGCTCCCACCTGAAAGTGTTATAGTTAGAAATCAATATCTGGCATGAAAAGATACCCTTCTTGTAATAAAAATCGACCTGTTCCAGGATTTTGTTATTGAAATTATTATTACTAAAATAATGAATTTATGCGTTACTGCACGGCCAAAGAAAGAAACTAATATCATTATTTGACGGAGTAACAAGACTTATTACTGTTGGACTTGAAAACTATTTATATGGAAGTCTTGAAATGAAACCAAGGCCCTTTAATAAACCTTTAGTCCATAAGTTGACGTTTCGTTTAAATAATAAACATTTTCAAGACATGGCTGCAAAATCGGATTTAGTTAAAATTTGAGGTTAAGAAACTAAAAAAGCTTGTAACGCCAGAAAAGTTTGAAAAGACCTTACAATCTGATCCTTTGCAAACCCAAAAGATGTCAAAGCAAGAAAAAGAGGCATGAAAGCATACAATTTATTTGAGGATCTCAACATTTAAAACATTTTAAAACTTGAACAAAATATGACAGTTAAAACAAAATGGCAAAACATTAAGAATGAAGCTAGCCGCATATGTAGATGTCAGATTTCTTCTTATTCTTGCCCTGTCTGTCGGGATGGCACATGATCACGGGTAGGGGGGAGTTGCCGTATTCCAAATTTTTGTAAAAAAATATTTAGGTCTTCTATGTTCTTTCTGGAATTCACTGCAACCTCCTTTTCTTCATAAATGTGGCACATTTCCAAAAACAGGCGCTTTTGCAGAGCTGTTCCCCTTTCTAAGATTTTTACATCTTCATCAATTGCTTGATGTTTCATATTTATTTGATGTTGTGACAAACTTGTATTCAAGTTTTTCTTATCGAGGTTCCTTTTATGCTGGTATATTCTTTGTTGTAATCTTTGACCCGTTTGACCAATGTAGACTTTTTCGCAATT
>JAUIMX010000552.1:0-11635 GCA_033557805.1 Phaenonotum sp. SLE1380
ATGACGCTAGTTAGTTCGTTCAAAAAAAGGAGGTGGCCACTTTACCTGCCTGGGCCACTTTACCTCGCCTTCCCCTACTATATTTTTCTGTAGCTTTCTTTGAAAAATACTATATTTAGACAAAAATATGTTGGCAACGCAAGTGCCATGCCAGTTGGGGGAGACATAGCGCAGCATCGGGTCTCGCTGCATTTAAGGCAGAACAGCGCGCGAGTCATCGAACACTATACTGTAGCGGAGATCAAAGGATCTAGAACTTGGAAAAGTAGATGAGCCGGCAGACTGCGATAGAATTGCTAGTTCTCATAAATGAAGTATTCACAGTCGCTCAACATAAATACGGCGAAAAATATTACAACATATATTACCGAATAAATTATTAAAACGTTCTTCAAATAATGTTTTAAAAACCTAACTTTTCAATTTGAAAAAATTAACGGATGATTTTTGAAGATATATATGTTATTTAACATGTCACTGTAGAACAAGTTGGTTCCAATGGATGTAAACAAAAGCATTCATGAAAACATCTCAAGTCTAAAACTTTAGGGTCCATCAGAAGAAATCAAATGCAAATTCTTCCAAATTGAAACGTTATACCGTTTGTTTATAGTACTTAACTACATTTGGTATTACATATTACAAATACAGAAATAGTTCTCTTTCTTTCCACGAAGCATGAACAAACATTGGAAAACTATTATTACTGAAACAAAAAAGGATACGTTTCACCTTAGAATAACACATTTTGAGGTAATAAACTTGTGCATTCAATGGAAAAAAAACTCGAATCTAAAATGTTTTAAACTTTAATTTTCAATGTTTGGTCTGTAAAACCTGTACAACCTTTGTTCTTAGAAATATATGCGCAACTTCCCTAGGTTGAAAATAACAAAAACCATCAATTTATGTACAGTAGGGCCTCGATAATCCGACAAGTATGGGACCGGGTGGGTGTCGGATTATCGAGAATAAACTTTTCTCATGCATTTAATCAAGATAAAATATGTACTATGACCATTATTCCCAAATGTAGTATTAATTACATATGTATTAAGCATTTGGGACAATATAAAAACACGATGAAGTTAACAAAAAGTATCAAATGGTGATTTATAATGTACTATAATCTACATAGGCTACACAAAATATTGTGCAGTATTTACACGTTGAAAAAGTCTGTGGTTTTCTTCTCCTTTCACTTACGCCAGCACTCTGTCGTGGCTTGTTCTTATATCTCTTTAAATCAAAATGTTTGGAAAATCCACTTAGCTGCTGGCGAAATAATTCAAAGTGAGCAAAAATTATTGACCGACGCCAATGTTCGAATTTCCTGCCAAGGGGTGAAATTTTCATTGTTGGAATTACTGTTGGTCAAATTTCACCCATAGGCGTCCCGAAATAGCTGTCATTCTAAATAGGTTATGTCCAAATACGAGATAAATTTTAATTAATTCATAAGGGTCCTTCTGGACTGAAAAATTTAATTAGTCATCTATCGATTATCCATTTCTTTTGTTGTTAAATGAGCAGATATTTATGCAATAGACTTGTGTTTCAGGGAAAATAACAAACTTTCAAATGTTAGAACCGCCACTGTAAATATATGACATTCGGTTACAAACCCTAATTCTAGCTTGATGATACGTGGAATCATTGCTGTAAACCTCTATTCTGAGTGAAAATATCTCACCATGAATAACAGTCTAGAAAAGCAAAAAACTTAATGCTAATACAAAATTATTCGCTAATTTATTCTAAACAATATGTGCCAGCATGACTGATATTGAAAACACTTTTAGAAAAGTCGGAATCAAAATAAAAATACATATACTGAATACAACTTTTAAGATCGGTTTTATTTTTGTCAAGTCGCCTATGCGTACTCTTTTACATTTCTGTACGACTGTTACAATGAGAGAAATTTTTAAATGTTGAATCGATGGGAAAGTGTGACCATCGATTGTACATGTAAATTTACAATCAGTTTGTAAATTTACAAGTAGCATGTAAATTTACAAAACATCTGTCTAATGTAATTTCACATTAAAATTTGTAAAAATACATATTTTTATGTAATTTTTAACATGTCATATTACGTTTGAAAATGTAAACTTCCAATGTGATTTTGCATTTTTCAGGTGTTTTCAGGGATTTTCGTCACGCAATTATATATTTTCAAGCACAATAAATAATACAAAAATTCAAATTTATCATTCAAAAATATACTTATAGTAGGTAATTAATAATAATCACATTATTCGTACAGTTTTTTGAAGATTTCGTTTCATAATGAGGGTATTTTCAGGAATAATTTCCGAAACATTTTCAGAATATTAAAAACTTCCTATAGGATACGTTACGTTGAACACATAGTAGTTTCCAAATAGATACGCTCATCATCAACCACAAAAATCTCTTCTTTCCCCATAAAAATTCCATACTTTCCATCTGTGATCAAATACAATCAATTGAATTAAATCCCATGATGATAGGAACATACCTATTTATACGAAAAATTGCAAAATTGTAAAAACCAACTACTTACCGAGTGCCTTTTCGGCACAAAATACAAAGACGAACTGAGAAGAACACAAAAATGAATGTTTAGCGGATGTTGAAAAAATAGCATCAGCGTGAGAAATAACCGAGTTAGTCCGATTAAGTAGAAATCAGGCCAAGGTCTGCGCCGGACTAGAATTTTTTTACAAAATAATTTGTAAAATCACAAAGTATCTTGTATTTGTCCTCTTATACATTGTAAATGTAAATTTTACATTGTGAATGAACAATTTTACATTGTGAATGAACAATTTATTACATAATCCATGTAAAATTACACATAAGTTGTAATTATACAAAAATAATGTGATTTCTAATGTTTACATGTAGAACAAGTAAAATTTACAATTATAATCGATGTGATTTGAATGTAAATTTACATGCATTTTTATCAGTGTAGTTTTCAAAAAAGCGCATAATAGTCAATTTCACCATATAAGAAAAGTATACATTTTCTTTCATATTAGGTGTACATGAAATTTAAAATGTTGTTTTTCTCTGTCTTGGAATGTATATTTCCCGATGCTATTTTCAAGTACTACGCAAGTGAATAAATGCATTTAATATTTAATAAGACATATACTTATTAAGGAAATTCATGTACAATTATTTTCTTTAGAGTAAATAATTTGTTAATGAGAACAGGCTTGGTTTTAATTACATTACTCTATCAACACCACTGCATTAATATCAAGTTTATATGTTAGAAAAATACTTGCGAATGTCTAATTAAAGTCATTTATCAGTAGTGTCTTGGAAAAATTCAAAACATTCAGATATCTACTCTTTCATAAAAATCTTTAGTTTTAAACAATATACATAATTAATATATTCCAGGTAATAAACTAGCAAGATTTCGCGAATCGTTGAGGATTAATTTATTTCTGATATGCGATCTACGCGTCAAGCATTCCTCAAATGTTTGAGATATTTTTCCTAGAGCAATCTAAATTTTTTCTCCGAGCTCTATCTCTAATTGGGTATCAAACAACTATAAAAAGTGAAAGAATTATGGAAATGTGTGCTCATTTAACCCGTAAGGGAAATTAGATGAATTTTTCATGAAACGTACCAGATCGAAAATCTAGTAGTAGGGTATTGGCGACGCGTTTGTGTAAATAAATAAGCTATATGACTAGCTACATGCATTTTCTAGATAACTCCAACATATGGACTCTGTAAAAATGAAAACTTGTTAAGGATACAACCTTAAATGGCCTGCTGAGCAGGTGCTTTTCATTTAAAACGATTTGAGTAACTAAAAAAATCCTTAATTAATATGGAGACGCTTTGAATATTAATGAATAAGTTTACTAAACTGAACATCCGATCTGGCTTACTATGATGTATTGGATCGGAAGCTTTTTTTCCATACGTACGTACACGAAGGTTTTGAATTTGCGTTTAATTAGAAAACGTAATTAATCTGTGACTTAAACGTGAGGTGCAACTCGTAAAATTACTCAGTAGTCGAAGTTTAAACTATCAACTTCACTAGCGAAAAGCGTATTATACAGGGTGTTATAATCATGGAATTTAAGATTTAGAATTCATATGTCTAATAAAACATACAGTTTTGAAAGTAGTTTGTTGTTTTGCGTGAAATTCATTATACAGAAAACAAAACTGCAGTTCTCTTCAAAATATATGCCATATCGCAAAATTATTTCATATTATTTACTTATTTATTAATTTATTTATTTGAACAAGAATAATGCACTGAGAAAAATCATTGCTTTAACCAAAACAAAACAATTACATTGGATACGAGAGAGCAACATAATATTGTTTCTGATAGTCTAAAGATGCTTTATTTGTAGAACCAACAAACAACTTTTGTTCAGTTGATTACTAACCAGCTTCATTAAAACAATATATTTAACATTTAAAATGGTTGTCACAACTTATGATACACATTGAAACAAAAGAAAACATTCTTTGAACTTGAGTCGAGAGAACGTATATTATTTGTTAAAATATTGAATGGATTTGTAGAAGGAATCATTTTGACGTTCAAAATAATAAGAGGTTTTTATTGGATCAATGTGAAGTCCATGTCAGACAAATTATTGTTGCTTAGTTTAGCTTCATTAATCAATTGAGGAGACAACATTTGAAAAATATATTGTGATATTATCACAATATACTTTCTTAAATGGTTATTTTCATTATTTGCTTAATGTAAACAAATTATAGTAAATAAATTAGCGCAAATAGAAATTTAAGTTTTTCAATTAGACAATAATTCTGGCCACAGTTAAGATCAAAAAACAGTGTGAATAAGAATATAAGATTCAACAAAAATATGTTTGTACTTCTAATGTTACCAATTGTTAATTAATTCTATTGATAGAAAGAATCTATATCAATATTTTCAAATCCATCATTTTATTTGCTGTTTCAATAATCTAATGTGTAACATATATTTATTTTTTAAACCAAACGAAATATTTGTAATTTTTTTTCTCAGTGTAGTAGTGAAATTAAAGTGAATGAAGTAATAAACATATAATACTGATATTGAATATTTTTCATCCAGAAGTCCCAATTTCAAAATATTTCAATTATGCACACTTGGTCACTGTTTTTAAATATCATATTTATCCGACAAAGAAGTAATATATGCGAAAGAATGAGTATAGAAGATTTCACAATTTTTGGAAAACATTTTTTAAAATTATATTGAACTATACAGAATCTTCCATTGATATCTTTTATTAAGAAGTTGAATATCTAGGGAAATTTCAATAGCCCTATTAATAACAATACTGAAATTAAGAGTTTTCGAGATAGTTTACATGCATTAGAAAAAATTCGTTTTTCTGTCTTCATTTTATTTCTCGGTAATGCACAAGTTTGAAATAGTAAACAGTTGATGTTCGTGGTAAATAACCCTATTATACTCCAGAATGGTGTGGTATACCAGTAAGTTGAGTCTCCATGACTGCGAAGTGCCTTGAGTTCAGAATCATCAGGGGGTTTCGAGATCTATTATTTTTGCTGATAAAATTATGCAAAAACGTTTTTGGTGCTTTGTTAAACTATTTTGTACTAAAAGCACTTTGAAAAGATTAGGATTCAACTGTTCGGAACGACATCATTCAAGAAAATTACAATGTGAGTCTAATGATAGTTTTTGCTCTTCTCCTTCCGTTACTTATTCTCATAAATCAAATATTTTTCATTTCAAACGTGGAAATCTAGAAATAAAGGGTGATTGATGACGTGAATCGAAAATTTTCCAGATGGAATGATAGATATCTAGAAAATCGTCAATTACAGCCAAATGATAAATGGACATGTTGAAATTTCAATTTGTTTTCAGTTAAATAATATTTTCGGGAAATATACTTTAATATCAAAACTGGTTGGTTATCACTATCAATTTAAATAAATTTTACGATAATTTTTTTATAGATTTATATTGCGCTCTTATTTTTCGCCATCTAGGTCCTACTGGATGCTTTTCTGAATCTAAACTCTCCTACAGTTCTTATCATGATAAGGCGTAAGTTTATTTATAAATAAAAAACACCCTCTCGGGGGTTTGAACCAGTAGTGCTAAGGTGATATAGAAGGCAGTATAAACGCTTTACCAACTGGACCACTCTCTGGCTAAATTTTACGATAATATAACTTCCTCGCCAACCAGTATAGCGTAGTTGGCAGAGCCTCGAGTCTGTCGGGGTAGCTATTTACTGCGGTATCTTTAGGCCCGGATTCAAATTCGACTGAGGATAAAAAACATGTTCAAGTATATTCGCCTCAAGCCGTAGGGTGACAACTGTAGATCAGCGTAACAGCGTCAGCGGTATAGAGAAAAATATATAAATATAACTTTCTTCTATTAAAACAAAAGACTTGGTTTTCGTATCAAAATAAAGAGCAATATTTCATTGCAGTAGTGAATTTTATAAAAAGCGATTCCAATTTGAATTATAATGGATATTTTTATTTGTAAATAAATTTGAAAATGAAAGTAGTAGTGCTTTTACACCTGATCATCCTCCGACATGTAATTGTTTTTAACTCTAGTACAAAAGTTAATACAGTATAACAGTAACTATACCGTCAATTTTGTGTTATTCATTTGGTAATCACGTTATAAAAATTGGAGGAAAATAAAACGTGAATTTAATAATACCCATCGAAGCAAATACAAGCGTTAAATAACATTCATCGAAAATATTTATTCGTTTTTGGTTCACAACGTTATACCATATTGTTGGCAAATATCAAATATGTACATATTCTCGGTTTCGGCGAAAATATGTTTGCCGAATATGGAGTAATTGTAGATATGCAAAATGTATAGTGAACAGACACAATAACAATTATTGGACGGAACCCTATACCCATTACGTTGTATAAAGCAAATACAAACGCGAGTTATAAATCACGAGAGATTATAAATGCCGGCTTCCAGTTCAAGTTCTATAAGTAATTGCTCAAGACGATTACGAACGGAATCGAGAAAACGCCCGAGGCTGGCCCCCTGACAGTAGCTCCATCTGACGGCCTTATTTGCATATAGTGTGATGCCCATGACTGATTGCCCCATATGCCGATTGTTAATGGTAAGTAGAGTTCAGCGTCTTAAGGATCCGTGCATAACAAAATTATCTGATTCCTCCGCAGCCCAGGCACTCTGGAGATGCCATCGGCAGCAATTATTTATACGAATTAGATCTGCCTTTTTTCTCTCCTCGTAACTCAAACCCAGAACAAATATATTTGAATAAATAACTATCATAAATATTCAGCTCGTAATGAGATACCTCCGAGCACTCGAAAAAAATATTACCGGATGTAAGGCATTATTGGTATTGAATTTCGCATAAACCTAACTAATAGGATCTCATTTAACGTTACCTAAGGGTCCTTCGAGAGACCATTAAACCGTTTATTACTCTTTAGGAACGGTAGCGTCTTGGAACATTTACGGATGTCGCTTCTGAATGCAGATATACATATAAACTCTAGAAAATCATTGCAGATAGGATATTTATGTCCAAACATAAAACAATCCGACAATTTATTTATCTTGCAAATAGATACTAGAGTATCAAGAAGCTGGATTTAGATTGTGGTATTTCTATGTAGTCGTAAAATGCTTATTGAAATTCAAATGTAGGTAGTAGAAAATGTGACTATGAGGGAGTCTTCACTTTCGGAGATAACATCACTTATTCGAGCTACCAAAACTAAGTTCTCATGCCAAACTCCATTACAATATCAATAGTATTGTTGAAGCCATTTCGAAAAAAACGAAATAAATATTATACATCTATGATACGAAGGGCTGAATTGACTCAAGTAGGTTCGAAATGATTTGACGAATTCTTGGCGCTTAGCAATACCATTACGACACATCTGTTTTTTACTGGCCTATAGTTTCCTACATTATTTTGAATATCAACTCTTTTTTTTCGTAGTATGGGGTCTGTTCTCGACGTTTGTCGACTAATTGTCGATCAAGTTAAAGCTATTTTTCTGATTGATGAATGCCTATTCCGAGTCGCCAAACGGCGATTGACAATCTTGCGAATGGATACCATCATTTGAACTCAAATACAAATTATTATTTGACATTTATCAACTACAGAATAACTTTGAAATGATCGACATTCAGTTGACAAACGTCGAGAATAGACCCCCAATATCAGAAATTCATCCACATTTATTATTTTTATAACCCTCAAATGCGTAACGAACTCCCTACAAACAGACTCACAGGAATGGGATCAAAAGATATACAGAAAAAAATCAAAAGAAAAAAAATGCTGTTTCCAATTTCATCACTGAAGTACCTAACACTTCGAGTATCGTTTGAACAAACCAGTGAAACGCACCACTGCGTGTACTAAGTTGACTACAAATGATTTGAACTTGCACTTTTTGGGGGTGAGCTAGACAAGGTAAATGTAGAGAAAGTCCCCAAGTTTTCCTTTACGAAGACAATATTAATAAATGTTAGAGACTCCATTATGCATATGTATAGCCATTGGTCAGCGATGTGTATGATCAGGCCTATTGAAAGGCGCCAGAGAACTTTTAGTTGCACTTTCACTTCAATCTTCGATCAATGCATTGCTTTTGATAAAATTTTTGGTTGTATTCACCTTCTCAAATTCTAAAATCGTGCTACAGCTCATAATTATCGGCCAATATCTTTGGTAGCAGTAATTTTGAAAAACTTCATGTCACCAAATCGTCAATTAGGTTTCCGTACTAGTCGAACCGCTCACCCTACATTTGTTGATTTGCTCCATACTCTTACATCAACGATGGGTAGTTTTGTCTTTTCTAGATTTTATCAAAGCTTTCGACTGTGTCATTGCGAGCATTCTCATGAATCTGATGATGATGCACGAATTCTTATAACTCCGTTTATGACTGTACGCAGGCACTTTATGCGTTTGAGTAGTTGTAGGTCGGCAACCCTATCCGTAAATCAAGGTATTCCTCAGGGTTTGATATTGGGACCTATTTCATTTTGATTTGATTTTTATCAATGATCTACCGGATGCCATTGGTAACGAATGCATTCTGTTCGCGGATGACACTACGCTCATGAGTTTGGGTTAGTCAGTCACCGAGACTACTGAACAGAATGATCGAATAGTTTCAATTCTGAATGACTGGTTCCATAGTAATGAGTTGCGCCTTAATAGTAATTAATCACAAAGAGTAAAGTTTATTTTTATGAATGTAATTTTGAAAATCCAGATTATGCAACCTTCCTAGGTCCTGGCTTCAACCTGACACAACTACATTGATGATGTTAAAACTGAGCTCTGTAGAGCTGTATATTTTCTTAGCGCCTCAAACTTTGTGCGGATAATGAGCGGAGAAAGGTTAAAGTTATGGCTGGTCTTGGTTATAAGGAGGATTGTAGATCTACTTTTGTCAAGTTGAAAATTCTTATCTTTCTAACATTGTAGGTGTTCCTATTGATTAATTACATTCATAGAAATCGAAATATGTATCAGATCTACTTCACAAGGAACAAGAACAATATAAGACCACGGGTTATTAGGCTCTAAAAGTTTCGTTCTATCACAAATTACCTACTTTGGTATTATTTTTTACAACGCTTTGCCTAGAGATAATAAGAAATTTAAGTTATGTGGGTTTCAAGAATGTAATGGACACATATCTCAGTTCCAATGCTTTCTTCAGTTTTGATGAATATTTGCAGGGTGGGAGCGGGGGGTGTCATATTATGATCGTATTTCTATTGTATTCTACCATGTGTCCACGGATTGACTTTATTATACGTATAATGGATCAAAAATTTTTGAATCTCGTTTTGATGTTCTGGGATCCCGGCCTGCTTTGTCTGTAAAGAATTTCAAGCACATTTTTATTTTTTTCACATCCAAGATGGCCGTGATAATTGAGGAAAAATTATTTTATGTTGTGGTAAACTGCCATTTCGGTCGATAATACGGCAAACTGTTATGAAGAAAAGTTGTTCAGAACAGAAAATTATGTTCATGTGCAAAATTTCACAAACATCGGATCACTTTGATTAAATCAGTATTTCATTTGCAGTCTTGCACTTTTGTCAAACAAATTACTAATAAAGTATTTTATTGAAAAAAAAAAGAAAATACAGTTATTTTATTTATTTATTTTTTTTCAATAAAATACTTCATTAGTAATTTTTTTTTTGACAAAAGTGAATGATTACAAATCAAATACTGGTTTAATCAATGTTATCCGATATTTGTGAAATTTTGCATATGTACATAATTCTATATTCTGAACAACTTTTCTCAGTAACAATTTGCCGTATTATTTACCGAAAAGGCAGTTTACCTCAGCGTAAAATTATTTTTTTCCCAATTGTCACGGCCACCTTGGATTTAAAAAAATGAAAATGTGCATGAAATTCTTTTCAGACCAAGCAGGCAGCATTATACGTATAGTGAAGTCAAACCGTGGACACACGGTATATAATATAATATAATATTATAATTTGTTCATTGAAAGTGTTCTGAGCATGTTTAAATTTGATCGTATGCGTTTTGCGAACAGAAACATTGTCATATAGGAATGTGTAACTCTACTTTTATTTATACAAATTCTTTTGTTAATGTGGATTATTTTTTTTCTTTTCTTTTTTGTTGTGAATATTGATTTTTAATTACAGTTATACTAATATTCTTTGCAATTTATACGAAGCTGATTCGTCTTCATTTTATGAGCTGTTCGTTCGTCCACCTCTACATATGAATATTTAATCTCATGAGTAGTTAACACAGTTTAGTTAGGGGAGGGTAGTACTAAGTGAGACCGTGTACTATGTGAGGCAAAGCCAATAATTTCTACATTAATTTCTCTATATGAAACGTACCATGTGCGAATGTTCCCCACATTGAAGTTCTAGTAGTGTACCAAATAGCAAGTAAAACTGCGAAAGTTGATTAAAGTTGAATGAATATTATTACTTTCAAGATAAGAAAGCTGCAATATAGTGGGGCTTAAATTTTTTCAAATTTAATAATTTCGGGATTGTAATTCATGTTTTTCTGGTGAATTGAAGGTTGAAGGTCAACTTAGTCTGACACGGAGAAATGTCGTGGTATTTTATTTCAAAACTGGAGAAAAACCGTTACGTAATGTTATCAAACTAGTACTAAGTGAGAGACACGAATTAAAATACTAAATGAGAATGTCTTAGTTAGCTCTTTTGTTATGTCATTTTTATTTTATAGGTATCTATTTTGTGAATACCAAGAAACTTTCTGAACGCCAAGCAAATTTATTTAGGTTCAGCATTACTTGTAACCAAATATACGGTGAAATCAATCTAAAATTTATTTCACATTTCATTATTTTTAAAGTTATAATAGAATTCAATTTGGAACACATATTTTCCATAAAACTTGAAAATATTGAACAAATAGGTTTAATTTCATTATCGTTTCACTTAGTTCTAGCTACGGTACTATGCCCAATAAGCATAAGTACGTACACTGTAGGTACACTGTACGTACGTGCCGAACGTATTGTACGTACATATTACGTACATTTTAACGCCACGTACAGCCTATGTACGTACATG
>JAUIMX010000553.1:0-11632 GCA_033557805.1 Phaenonotum sp. SLE1380
TTTTCTATATTTGACCTTGAAATGACCTTGAACCTGACGTGATGGAGGTCAACCGACAACGGCAATGAAATCAGTGATCCGAAAAACCCTAAGATACCTTTATGGGGTACTTTGATACTCCTTAGATCAAATGTTGACATGTGTATACAAAGGAGAATAGTCACCTAACACGTCCTTCATCTCGACAATTATTCACGAATTTTCGAACCTTCATCACAGCACGTTTTTCAAAATTGTCCATTCCGATAATACCACTAAACACTGTGAGTTGAAAATTTTTTTAACAATAAATCATTTCATAGGTTACAATCAAGTGTTCAGTACTGTCAACCAAATGAGCATATTTGCGATAAAAATAAAATGACAGTTATATAAACGTTACTTTTGTCAAGGACTTCCACAATAAAATAAATCTCAATGAACTTAATTTCATACTTATACAAAGTATGTCTTGTAAATCCAAGTTTCATTTCTCTAAAATTTAATCTGCATATTCAAATGAATAATTTTGTTGCCTTCAAGGAACGCATAATTTTCCAAATCATTATACTTAGTATTGAATGAAAAAATATGCCAATCAAGATGTTCTTACGACTTTATCTTTTATATCCTTCATACGAAGAAACCATTAATATTCATACAATACAAGTAAAAGTTAATCTATTTCGTATTTGTTTTCTAGATTCGCCGATCGTTCAGCATGATTACACTGTCAACAATAAAACTCATTGATATTCGGCGCGAATTTGTCAAAATTTAAGTGGGTCAGATAATTGAACGATTGGGTGAATCACACTAAGTAATCGCATTTTTAATCGAGATGTAAACAAACTCTCCTGATAATATCAAATAGGAAGAAAATTATTTTATCGCGACATGTGCAGTTATATCATAATTTTATCTACAAGAATAGAAATGCATGAAGGTATTTGTAGTGGGCAGCAGTTCTGCTTAGGTGAACTAAGACATGAAGCACCTGCACTAGCAACTTAGGTCACGTATAGTTGAAACCTACAGTTTTGTTGACGCAAGAGATTTGCAAGTGCGATGGATTCATTAATCATTTACTAAACTGTTCTATGACGAAAGACATCCACCGCATATAGACGTTTTTTCCAATGTACATAAACGAAAAAAAGCTATGAAATTGTTACAATTGAAGTTGGCAAAATATTGTGTAATTGATGACAATGCTTTTATAAAAATAACAAACAATTTATCTTGTAAATCATCACAAAAGTAAACAGTTATGACTGTCTAGGCCGGCACCTACTTGACTGTGCACTTATCAATGGCCGATTAGATAAATACCTTTCATTAATTAATTTTCTCTCAATGAAATGTACTTTTATCTGGATTGCGAAGTATAAAAAGTGGATTTATTCTTTTGAGCTTTGTTTACGTATAGGATGGTGATAACATTTTGTAAATACAAATTGTACACTACAAGGAGATTCACCAAAATATAGAAAAGATCACCTACACATAAATAAACAATAGTGATCTTAGGGTCGCTATTACGACCCTCTGCCAAATCTAACTGCCAACTATCTGTCAGTCAGCCACTAGCTGTCAACTATCTGATACATCGCTATTACGAACACGTAGCAACCGTCTGCCAGCTGGCTGAAACTATCAACCCAATAGAGAAACATTTTTTGGTAATTTTAGCCTCGCCGAAAAAGAAGAAGAGGCTGAATGTCAAATTCCGTCAAATTTGTTCTATTTAATACTATTACACCACCCTTTTGCGAGTAAAAGATAATTTTAATCTGAACGTTTTCCCTGTTTTTTCATTCATTCGCCCATATATAATTTTCTATGTGGTGATTCCGTAGGCAACAAACAATAGGAAGTGATTTTTCTCAACACAAGTAATTTCCATAAAATATTTTCAACATAGAAGGAAAACTAACTCGTTGGGTCAATCAAGTCCAATGGTGTTTTAGCGATTTGTGAATAAATGTTAATTTCTTTCAAGATATTCTATTGAAATCATCTGATTATTGGGAAGTAGTCTAGTTCTGCGTTCTGATCATGGTAGAAATACCATGGTTCCGATTGGTTCTAGAATTTGACTGTCAGCCAAATCCCTTTAGAAGGAAGTACAGTTCCTGCCAGGTTCCTGCCAAAGTTGGCTGACAGCCAGCCTGTAGCAGAAGGTCGTAATCTCGGAGGAAAGAATATTCTTTCCTCCGAGGTCGTAATAGTAAAAACTGACGTTGGCTGACAGCTAGCAGTGGCAGTGGCAGTAGCAGTGAGTCGTAATATCGACCCTAAAGTAAGGATGTTACGGAGCTTCGATTCCGATTTCGAAAGGTCGGAACTTTCTATCGATTTTACACGTCCGATTCCGAATTCGGTTCCGACAATTTTGAATCGGAACTTATAGCGGAGAATAAAACGCAGCAACAGCGGTCATATAAAATTTGGGTACAAATTGATAGTCATCCATGGGTCGAATAGATGTCTATCTTAAATTGGCCAGCAAAGTAGTTGAATTATTGGAAGCCTTTGCAAAAATACCATTCACCACCGATATTTGAACTGAACCTAGTTCTAATATTTCCTTGTTGAGTCTGACAGTACATGGTATCACTGAAAATTTCTAAAGAATTAAAGTGGTTTTAAAATGCCACTAAATTGATAATGGACACGCAGGGGACGTTATTGACAAACTTGACAACTAAAAGCAAAAAAATTTCGACTCATTTGAATCATTTTCAAATTTCTCAACTGGATCTGCACAAAATACAAACAGCGCAACCCGCCCAAACAGTTTTAGGCGTGATACATGAGAGTACTACTCGGTAAGTACCTATTTATTTATTTCAAAACGTTTTAAGTTTGAAATTGACTGACAATTTTCAATATCTTTTATCTCTGTTCCAGATAGAATAGTACTTTTTACATGCTCGCACGAGTGATCAAATAAAACATTCTTTATGCCTGTAAATCCCACAAATATCTCCTGTAGAATGGTTACAACTGAAAAAATTAATTTCCATCCTTCGACCTTTTGAAGAGGTTACCAGAAATATGAGCGACAGTAATAGTAGAATTTCATCTGTAATTTCACTAATACAGGCTGTTAATAAAATGAGGTGCCAAATTTCAGTGAATTCCCTACCTTAAAATAATAGGAAAAGTCTGCTTCTTTAAGAAACTACACCCTTTCAAATATGGCGATCTTAAAGTGGTTTTTATTATCAATCTTTGGAACCGTTTGAGATAATCACATGATGTTTGATACATAAAATGCTAGTTATAAAATACATCAACTCATATGGGTGCTCAAGAAAACTTTTCATCATTGGCGTGCGGGGAGGAGGGGTGGACCCAATTATTCACCCCCAATTTTCCAATCCTTAATGTTTTTGTGAAATTCGTCAAGTTGATAGTTTATGAGTAAAAAAGTTATAAATAATTTGCTGCGCAACCCATTTGAAACTTTCATTTTGCATCAAATTTAGTAATTACCTAAAAGAAGGAAATAAACAGTATTAATAGGTTCTTTGGTTCAAAATATTAGCTAATGTATCTTATTACTAGCAGTTTATGTACGAAATATCATATAATTATCTCAAATGGTTCCAAAGATAGGTGATAAAAACCACTTTCAGACCATCATCTTTAAAAGGGTGTAGCTCCTTAAGAAAGCATTTGCGGATACATGTCTATACAAACTTTCCCTGATATTTTTAACCAAGGAAGCTACTGTTAAAGTTTGGCCCTTCATTTCATTAACACCCTGTATACATTTCAGAACATTCATTACAATCGAATTCAAGATTTGTAAACCTTTTTCGCAATAATTTCTTCACAATAGCAACATAATTAGATCCTCGTTGCAAGACAAAATCCTTTGACGATGACACTAAAAAATATCGAAACCGAACTAATGAATTTGTTTTCCACAAATTATGCTGAAGATAACAAGTAAAATGAACTAAATTATCTACTGGTGAATGTAATAACAATAACAATAATTGAATTATTTTGCCAGGTTGAGGTTGTGTATATGTTAGAAATGAAAAATAGTACTTCCTCAACAATTTTATTTGTTATTTTGATAAAATCGTTGAGGAAGTACTATTTTTGATTTCTAACAAATAACAATAATGTTCATTCTATGTTATCAAATATACTGATGAGTAACGATGATGAGGATGCTAAGGCCACAACCAATAACGATCCTACCAATAAACTCATACTATGAAAGATTATAAAAAAGAGAACTTATTCCCATCACTAAAGATCCCTGACTATGGTGGAAAGTGAACAGAAAATTCCAAGCATTCCTCGCCAATATTTGTCATGTACACCAAGTTCTGTTGCAAGTGTGCAGCTTTTTAGTGACGCTGTACTAAACTACGATCCTTCAATAAACAGACTGGAAGAAGATAAACTTTTGTTTATCAAGTAGGTAATTTGGAATACAAGTTTGTGAAAAAATTATATTCACCAAGGGTTGAATGTAATAGGAATGAAAACTACATACACAGTGAGTGAAATTAGTTTATTAGCAGTATAAAAATAATCAACGGTCTTATTCTTCTACAAATGGCATAAACTTTGGTTCATACATAAAATCACCGAAAGGCGTCAATTACCCAATGTGAATATAATTTGGAATAGGGTATTCCCAATTATATTCATTTTTAAATAGTAGACCTTTAACTTAAACTTCAATCAGTACATACTTTTTTTAAAGCAATTAGAATCAACATTTACTTAAACCTCGGTTTCAAATGTAATTCTCATTTGGTAGATATTTTTCCTTTTCTCAAGAGTAAGTTTTCTTTTAAATAAACATTTTTTAGCATAGCCAAAATCTTAAATCTAGATAACTCTTATGTAAATTCTCAAGGCTATATGTACACTGTGTTCATTTAAAAACGAGTCATCTTGTGTAACTTTTTTACTACTAAATTTTGAAAAAAATGCCGAAACAAGTCAATTTTGGTTCGGAGGGGCACAACTTTTAGTAAAATAAACCCCCTAATTGCAACCTCGTGTCATACCTCATATGAAAGGCCTCACAATTCTTTACATTTTGACGTTTAAATTCTTAAAATCGTACGATTCATTCAGAACACAATGGGTGTTCAGTTTTACATGAGGAATGATGTCTGTTACGTTTTTGGCTCTTAATATTATAATATAATATATATAACTTGAGAAATTATTAATCACCCCTTACATATCACCCTTAACGCTCTACAACTCCCAACTCAAAAATTTGTAGGAGCAATAAGTATCACGTCGCACCCCATATCAAAGGTATTTCAATTCCCTATATTTTGACGTTAAAATTTTTGAACTTGTATGATTAGTTCGCAAAATACAGGGTATTCAATGATATTTAAAGGAAAAGCAGCCAGTATCTCTTGAACAAATCGTACAATTTTGAAAATTTGAACTTCAAAACATAGACAATTGAAAGACCTTTCATATGAGGTGCGACATGCTATTGAAGATTTGTGAATTGAGGGTCGTAGAGCGTAAGGGGTGGTAATTAGGGGGTGGGTGATTATTTCCCAAGTTGAGTTTTTGGAAAGAAAATTGACCTGTCTCGGCATTTTTCATAAAAACGGCATTATATTACAATATTATGAGCCAGAAACGTAACAGATATCATCCCCCATGTAAAACTGAACACCCAGTATCTTCTAAACAAATCGTACTATTTAAAAAATTTGATCATCAAAATGTTAAGATTTGGAAGGCCTTTCATATGAGGTGTGACACGACCCTATTGCTATTTAAGATTTTTAATCGAAGGTAGTGAAGGGAAAGGGGTTGCAGTTGGGGCGTGGTATATTCTACCAAAGTTTGTCCCTCTCCGAACCAAAATTAACCTGTTTCGGCATTTTCCCTAAAATTTAATAGTAAAAAAGTTATTTAAGGTGGCTCGTTTTTAAATGAAAACAGTGTATACATATACAGTGTGTCCAAAAAGTCAGAGTACGGGCAAATATCTATCTTATCATACATTTTATCAAAAAAATTTTAATATAAAAGTTGTTTGACGTTATATGAACTATAATAAAAAATCATGCTCTCATACACAGGCTAGTCCGAAAGTATCAAAATCATCAAGGGGTCAGTTTTTTAAATAGCACACCCTTATTTTTATTACATTTTCCGACAACTCATTGCAAAATAATGAGACTCTTATAACATGAAGCTGGGTCTATACCTCACCGTTTTTGAGATAATCGCTTAAATATAATTTTTTTCTAAATTCATACCTATTTTTAAAAAATCATACCTTCGTTATTATTCATGATAATACAAATTTTCAGAAAAGTTGAAGAAAGATATAAAGAATTAGCACAGAATAAGTTATTTGTTTTTAATTATACAGGGGCTGTACAAAAAATTTTCAAATTATGAAAATTTAACCGCTTGTTTTATGCTGACCAAATTTTCGCAAAAGAAAATATCAAGAATGGTATTGCCAGATTTTAGGTTCTCAGACGTCCGAAGTGTAATTTTGAGTAATATCGAGTTGAGAAAATTTTAAAAAATTTTGCCAGTATAAAACAAACACTGAAATTTTCATTGTTTTCAATGTTTTTTGTTCAACCCCTGTATAATTAAAAACAAAAAGCATATTTTGTGCCAATTCCTTATATCTTTCTCCAACTTTTCAGGAAATTGGAGAGTATTATCATAATTAATAACGAAGATATGATTTTTTAAAAATAGGTATGAACTTGGAAAAAAAATTATATTTCAGCGATTATCTCGAAAACGGTAATGTATAGACCCAGCTTCATCTTGTAGAAGTGTCATTATTTTGCAATGAGTAATTGGAAAATGTATTAAAAATAGGGGTGTGCTATTTAAAAGAACTCACCCCTTGATGATTTTAATACTTTCGGACCACCCTGTATATGAGAGCATAATTTTTTTTATAGCTTATAGAACGTTAAATGACTTTTATATGAAACATGTTTTGATAAAATGAATAATAAGAGAGATATTTGCCAGTACTCAGACTTTTAGGACACACTGTATATTCTATTCTCTGCAAAAATCACACACATGGCAACCGGAGTTATAGCGAGCACATTTGCTATGTACCCATCCGTCGCACATGAAATATTGGACTCCACTTCTCTCGTTTTTTATATCTATTGGTAGAAGTGGACAATGCTAGAACAAAAAACGGTACACTAGTCATAAGACAAAAAATACAAAACAAAAATGCATGCATACAATTCGGAAAAATACAAAACAAAAATGTATCCATACAATTCGGAATATTCCAAATTGACTTCACATGTCCTATACCAAATTGGCAACAAACCTTATCTAACCCAGAAATGATGTGGGCTTTTAATGTCTACAATTTGGCAAAATAATACCAACGATCAATGTACTTAACTATATATTTGTGCCAGTGTAAATATATGAATATGCCTAAAAGACGAGATGCGAATGGATTGAAAAATTTTACAAATAGTACTTCCACTCGGGTGAAACTTGCCATAATACTGACAACATAGCGCATTCTAAGCCAAGCCCTATTCGTTGACTAGTATGTAGACTACCTAATATTGGTGTTTTTTTTTTAAGATGAAAACGTCAGTATTCCAAATTACCAACAGTATTCGTAGTTACCGGCATTTACTCTACTATTTGCTACTTTTAGGGCCGTTTTATTTAAACTCTTTGACTAGTAGTTACCCTAACTAAAGATTAAAATGACAGATTCTCCTATACCTTCAATGATAGAAATGTCACTTTAATCTTTAGTTAGGGTAACTACTAGTTAAAAAGTTTAAATAAAACGGACCTTAGGACTGTTTTATGGAAACTCTTTAACTAGTAGTTACCCTAACTAAAGATTAAAATGACAGATTCCCCTATACCTATAAAACGGCCCTTTGGAGTCATTAAAATTGATCTGAAACTAAAAACATGTAACCTATTAGGATTATATCCATTATTTCATTACATTATTCCATGTTACACTTCACCTCCGATTCCGTTGAGCCAATTTTAAAAACTCCGCTTCCGATAAACCCACTGCCGTAACATCCCTAATGTAAATCTTTGAAGATATTTGAGAATATTTTCTTGAAATATTTTTTTCAATTCCTACTTATTTAACGTATTGTACTCAAGTGAAGTTTCCTTGTGCATCATAGTAAAGTATCCCCCACATCCATGGACGTCAGTAGTGTCTTGCGTTGTAGATGACCACTCTATGGCATTCGTAGTCTGGAAATTATTCTCTAAGAGTTGTGGAGATGGAGATTCTATAGCTAATATACGACTATATCGATTATTTATTTCGACATTGTTTCTAAGTAATTGATATGATGACATATAAATATACAGGGTGTTCCAGTTAAAATTTTTAACTCAACGTACTTTGAAAAGTTTCAGAATCAATTGCACAGTGAGAAGCCATTTTGAACAATAATGACTTGAAACTCATTTTTAACTACACAACCTACCTCAGTTTACATAAAAAGATTAAACCTTTTCTATTTCAAATGTACTGTCCACAATGAAAAGTACTATAATTTTAATAAGCACTTTTCTCAAAAACGTTAAAGTTTTTGAATTATTCCTAAAAAACCAATAATTTCCAGTAAGGTTTGTGCTAACAATGCTTATCATCAAAATTTTAGTACTATCAATTGTTAATCATATGCCATAGAAAAACTATACCATTCTATTTGAAAATGATAAGTTATTGACATTTGAAATTATGAAAAGTCCAAAATTTATTGGTCGTCCCCTGTATACATTTAATTCCAATTTTATGTATGTGTGTTCAAAATATTGAATTTTCTTGAAGATTAGATGAAAAAATCTTAATACACAAAAACTATATGAATATGTTAAAGTTCATTTTTGTGTCAAAAATTTCCCAAAAAAATTAACAATTCATAACCGGTAGGAGATAGAAATATGCATATTCGAACAAACTATCATTATTTTTTCATGTACTATCTAAAAACATTCGTTTCGTGTCTTCTTCCCTATTTAAATTACAAAGTTAAGGCATAAAACTTCCGGTCAAACCGGAAGTACCAAAAACTTATAATTATTTTAATTGAGTGGTTTCATTTGATTTGTATACAATCTCAAAATATCAAACATCTGTCTATATTGCTTCCTTGTAAACTTTCAGTGCAAAGGTTCGGTGGGACACCTGTATACAGTGTTTCCCATAAAGTTCGCACCAAATGGGAAACTTTTTTAATATTGACTTTATCAAAAAACTTCATTTGAATAAAGAGTTTTGCTTTACTTGAAACAAAAAAGGAGCCATAGCAACCTTCGAAACAATTGCTAATTTGACAGGAAAATTGAAAAATTCAAAATGCTCAAAAGAGTAAAGTACCTTTGTTTTTCGAGTAATCAAAAATTTTATCAAGATAGGTTGTTGAGAATGAGAACCTATAGTCAGATATAAAGTTTCAAAAAAATTTTTTTTCCGAATTTTACCTAACCATTCAAATGTGTTTTTTCGAACGCAATTATTTTTACGTGATTTCGCTCCTTTGCACCTATTTTTACTATTTTAAGTCAAAACATTTACACATTTGAAGTTATATCCTCATTTTAAATGCGATATTTAAAAACTTTGGTTTTCCGTACATTTTCTTGGTGAATACTTCATTTATTTTTTCCAGTGTGAAAGTGACAGCAAATAATTTATTATAGAATCGTCAGAAACATGTTCAATAATCAAATATCAAAAAATTTTTCATACGAATAAAGCTTAGTTTAGGAACAATATTTATTATAAAAAAGAAACTCTTGCCGAAAATATCAAGGTACCTTGACATTTTTTTTTATAATAATTATTGTTCAGAAACTAAGAATTTTTTTATAGTGAATTTTTTGATGTTTGATTATCAAATATGTTTCTGATGATGCGGTAATAGAATATTTATTGTCACGTCTACAGAGGCGAGCTTAAAATTATTCATCTTTAGTCCGTCAGTACTAGGCAACCAAAAATACCTAAAATTCCGTACTCGTTTAGAACTGACTCCACCCCAAAATAAAGAGCGAGGGCTTTTATTAGGAAACGGAATTCTCAGATAAGCCAAATTAGTACGTGACACAAACAATACGTTTTTTTGTCCGTTTGGGAACTTCGAACGAATTCTAGTTGTTGCGTCTGATGATATATTTTATTGCAAATGTATCAAATTAAATTTGTTATTTTGGGTGAATAATCGCAACGTTACTCTACAATCATGTTTTCAAAATACCGGCTAGACAACTCATTCAGAAATGATCCTTTCCTCCCATTGGGGTTCTTTCTACCTATTACGAGCTAATACCTCTCTTGCAGTACCAAAAGAATTCAATTGCAGCCTACCGCCCTCGCTCTTTATTTTGGGGTAGAGTCTGAAAGCCAGTTCTAAACAATTACGGGATTTCAGGTATTTTTGGTTGCTTAGTACTGACGGACTAAAGCTCGCGGCTGTACACTGGAAAAAATGAAAAAATAAATGAAGTATGCACCAAGAAAATGTACGGGAAATCATTATTTTTTAATATCGCATTTAAAGTGAGGATAAAACGTCAAATGTGCAAATATTTTGACCTAAAATAATAAAAACAGGTGCAAAGGAGCGAATTCACGTAAAAATTATTGCGTTATGGAAAACATATTTGAATAGTTGAGTAAAAACAGAAAAAAAACTTTTGCGAAATTTTTTTTGAAAATTTATATCTGACTATAACTCTTAATTCCCAACTACTTATTTCTATAAAATTTTTTGATTACTCTAAAAGCAAAGGTATTTTACTCCTACGAGGATTTTGAATTTTTACATTTTCCCGCCAAACTAGCAATTGTTTCGAAGGTTGCTATGGCTCCTTTTCTGTTTCAAGTGAAGTAAAACTTTTTATTCAAATAAAGTTTTTCGATAAAGTCAATAATAAAAAAGTTTCCCATTTGGTGCGAACTTTATAGGAAACACTGTATAGTACCATTTTTATATCAATATTATCCATCAAGCCAGGATTCCGCTTCATCTACCAAATACAGTGACTTAGAAATTATCAATAAAATATTCTATACACCGTGAACTATCAAGTTTGCAACAAAATATTACAGTTCATCCAGAGTTACATAGAACATGGAAAATCTAAAAAAGTCCTCTGCGAATTTTCTATTAATAGTACCTATTTTTAGGTCGCTCTTGTATACGGAATGACAAATAACTACTTTCAAAACAATACAATATTTTTTTTGAAGTATAAAGTGAACGTTTTTCAAATTCAAAATTTCTTGTGTTAAAAAGTACCTTCGTTGGAAGAATATGACTTCTTAACTTATTACCCATTATTATTAGTCACTAATTATTATTCAACACTATAATTATCGCCAGATAGCGTACTAGATTCTATTATTTTCATTAGAGATCACAAGTCCTCGGTAGTATATCCTTATTTGCTGTTTTTGGCATAAAAGTACATGTATGTACAGGGTGGGCCAAATTCGTGTGTTTTATAGAGTATCTCGGTTATTATGGCAGTTAGAGGAAAACTGACTACGGAGTCTCGAGCCCTATTTTCGAGAAAAGTTCAATCGCGTTGACCAAATTATGATATTGTTTTCCGTTTTCAAGGAGTACGCGATTTT
>JAUIMX010000554.1:0-11630 GCA_033557805.1 Phaenonotum sp. SLE1380
AAAAAAGGCGAATCAAGTGCGAACGTTCGTTCGTTGTTCGTTCGTTGTTCGTTCGCTCAGTCTGTACGCACCTTTATGAAAATAAGTTCTAAATAAAAGTTGTAGGGTTTCGAGAGGGAAACAGAATGGCCTACCTGTCAACTTCCGGTTTTGACCGGAAGTGAGCTATTTTAATCGGAAATGGTTCTTTTAATGGAAACCTACCTTTTAAGCACCGAAAAATGGCAGAGCAGAAAATTTGACGTTCATATATGACTTTGACAGTTTGAAAAATTTCAAGATGTCGGGCCAATCTTTGTCGCCTAATTTTCACCAAATGTCTTTTTTGGGGGGTTTTTGGGCTCAATAATCACGAATTTGAATTCGAAGTGGCAGATAGACGACGGCAGATGAAACTCATGAAAGACTACTGAATATTTAGAATTCCCATAATTTTAATCTACATGTCATTGGAAATATCTCGAAAAGTATGCATCTTAGGGGAAATTTTTTTAAATAAGTTCTAGGAACTCACTACAACCTTGCATGGGCCGGCCACATTCCATACTTCTGAAAATTTTGAAACGTTTTTTCTTAGAATACATACTTATCGGGATATTTTGAATTACATGTGAACTAAAATTATCCACATTTGAATATTTCATAAGTTTAGTCCGCCATGTTGTATCCGCCACTTCGAATTTAGCAAATATGAATTCAAATTCGTGAACATTGAACCCAAAACAGTGCATGGAACTTTGGTAATGAAACATCATCAAAAACGTCTCTATATTGCTGATATACAAAATTTTCTCAAGGCCGTACTCTGCTCACTCATGGAGGGCGCCCAAAATCGGTTGTTGTACCAAAAAGTGTTGACACTGACCGCAAAATAATATTGCAAGACCGTCATGTAGTTTATCATGATATTGAGGCATCCTTGTGTATCAGTATTATGAGCATAAATTAAATTTTGGATGATTATTTTTGACTATTGTGTATAATTTGACAATCGACCAAACGAAAATTGTGCCAATTGATACAAAGAAATGATTTAGTAACACTGGTTGGATTTTTTGATGCCATTTTTCTGTCCACAAAAATAGAAATACAAATTCTCTGAGACAGTCTGTATATGATTTATTAATGATAATAACTTCAAATCAGCAATTATGGTGAAATTATATGAACAAAAAAATTAGGAAAATGAAAAAAATCATGACAATTGTATAATTGTAGTGGAGGGAAATCTTGGAAACCATTCGACAAAATTACTATTTCAAGGCTTATCCTTAATAGATGAAATTGATAAATATTCTACAATTTTTTGAAAATGTGATTATTTCTAATGAAGAAAACAAACCAAGATCAGAACGAATCCAATTTCCTTAATATTTTACATTAGTTTAGAAACTGTATGTTTAGAAAAGAAAGTAAAATTAAATCTTGGCACTGTGTAATCCTTTATAATCTCCAAGCCATCTAGACAAATTAATATTAATTTTCCAATTGCTCAGACAAGTTGAAGCGTGGGTTATCTCTGAATGCAAAATTACATTCACAACGTCCGTCGTTTGATGACAACTTTTAATTAATATTATTACTTCTCCAGAAATTATTTAGTTTGCGGGATGCTCTGATACGTGTGGGAAGTAAACAATAATTTATCTTGATATTACATCTACTGCCATAACGAAAATAACAAGTTTTCACGAATTTTACCCAACGTTAGTACTTACCGTCTGCATGCTAAATTGGCTGCGCTAGTTATTTCTAGGGCTAAAATTACAAATAATAGCAATACAGTAAAACATCGATAAGTCACTAATCTGTTCCTCAAATTTCATAATAACGTGGATGTAAATGTAAGCAATGTAGAAATGAGAATTCCGTTTTGGATTTATGAGAAACTTAGAATATAATATAATAATGGAAGTTGTTGAATAATTTGAACAATGTTTGACCAAAATAATGGAACGAATATTGTTATGGATTTTTCAGGTTTTCGTATTGGAATATGATAAAATAATTAATTTCAACCAAGCTTCCCTCAATAATGGGTTATGAAATAACTTTGTGCTATAGAAAAAATCAGATTGTGATATTTCACATTCCACTTTTTTATTGCATCGGGATCATAGCCCATTTCTTCGTCAATATTCTAATTAATTCTGGATTATTCTAAGATTCTATTCCTGCAGAGACAGGACAGGACGTTTCTCCCGCCTGGAAGAGATTGTTCATTTAGCAGAATGTTCACAACCGGAGTTAAATTATCATTTCAATATCAATGAAAAAGCGATATATCGAATATAATCACTCAGATCAACTCATAGTGATACCAATACATTTAATGTAATTCTCACAATAATTAGGTTCAACTCTTGGTAAAGGAGAAAGGAGTCCTTTCAATACCAATCTACCTGTTTATTTTTTAGCACACCCTTTGTTTAGGCGACCAAACAAGACGCCGCCTACTGCTAACGGCCTACACAATAGACACACCCTACTGCTAACGGTCTACGCAATAGAACTGGCATTGAGGTCCACTTTTTTGAATCAGGAGTTAATTTTCTCTTATTGCCTGTGTACCACTTCGGAGGGTACCACTATCATAGACGGCCCGACGAACTCGAGTCTCTATCTACAGCGCCACCGAACTCGGCACGTTCCTACTGCTGTCACTTATCACAATCTTGTGTTGTCCAAATCTAGTCCACATCACATATTGAGAGCAATTTAACTAAAAAAACCATAGATCCACTAGAGATAGAAAGGCATTAAAATGTTAACAATAAAACACCGATAAACAAGAAAAAAGCAGAAAAAACACATTTGCCATATTAATTAAAAGAAAATCATTGGAAAGAGCGTCAAAATATTCGAAAAAATATTTTTTACTACTTATGATTAAGTGTTTTCCTTAGAAATATCCGATCATGAGGTATATGTGATATTTCCGGATCAGCCTGTATATTTGTCAAGTTTATTGTTAATCGAAAATATAACTTTGGGCAAAAAGCTTGTTTTACATAAACAGTGGATCAAATTTCTTGGAATTTTGCTATGTTTTCAAACATATACGGAATATTAAATCAATTATAGCTCAATCGGTATTTATAGAAATATGTATAATGGTATATTTTGTTTCAGGTGATATCTTGGAAAGCGTAGTCAAACAGAGAGTATTGTTGAGTTTTCATATTATATTTTGACATGCTTTAAATAAATTCCTGTGAGCTAATAAAATAATAGTGCTGCAAGCCTATTTTACTGAAATACTTAGTTTCCATTCGAAAATCCTGGGTGGAATAAAAATAAAAAAGGTTAATACTTCCTCCAAAATTTTTATTGATCGTAGCACAAACATTTTTGAAAGCGCCCTTCAATTAACTTTAGATGCCTATAGAACCAACTCCTTCATTTGAAATGCTACCTTTGCGTATTCACAATTTTTCAATTTAAAGAGGAACAAATACAATGAAAGGGTCGCGGTTTATAAACTACTGGTTGCAAACTAAGGTTGCTTTGTAGTGAATCTATGAGAAGCTCGCAATATTTTAACCTCATACATGCACAATTATTCCTCTTTGTTCTCGGAATTTATATAATTTTAGATATAGCAATTATTATTCAGTTGTCATAGTGATTAAAATGGATTAGAATCGATTCCTAGTGTTTATCAGATTACCAAGTGAAAAATTACTGGAAATATCCCAAACACTTTTGTTTTCCTCCAGGATAATTTACAATATTTTTAATAATAAAACAGTAATATTGATTACACCTTATTAAAAATTCCGTCATAAACGCACTGTATATTCATTTATGCCACGATGTGAAATTACATGCACTTCCTTCCAAGTAATTTAAAAAATGAATGGACTTCAAATTAAAAGAGAAGTGAGTTCTCTTTCAATAAAAATGTGCTTCATTAGCCACTGCGCAAGAGATAACAAATTAGGAGGCCTTCTAAGAGCCAATCCTGATTTTCGGCACAGTTGAAACGTTCTAATTGCACAACACAGTTGTTCCAGTAATGACACGTATTTGGTGTCCCGCGGTGTTTCTAATGTGCCTTAATGCCAAGTTAGGAAGAACAACAGAGCAGCGGGTTTTGTTCTTGTACAGTAATTTTATTAAGATATAATTAAAGCGCTCATGTTCGTAATTTATTGCGTACAGAGTTTTGTGTGGATTTCTTCAGTGCATTATTTCTTACAACAGTCCATGAAATATGGTCGGATATTTATCAAATTAATTAAAACGTTAACCTCGGACAACTTCTTCGAAAAGTTGTAATACTAGATGTTATAATGCGATTAGTTTAAACAATTTCTAGTGTTAATTACTTTGCCTGATTACTGGGCGGCGAAACTACAATATCCTGTTATCATTCATGAACCCTGATCAAAAACACTGTGCCATTTAAATAGATCTGGGGTATAATTATTGGGATTAATTTCCCCTTCTATTATTTTCTACTCAAATGAATAGTGTCAGAGATTAAAAATTCACACTGTTTTAATTGAAAGGTGGCTACCATTTAATAGCGATGAAATGAGGATGTTGCGAAACAAATTGCTTTAAAAAAATGATAAAGAGATAGTTTTCAATTAATCACAGTGAAAAAATTGAGAGCTTTTGACATTAGTTGATTCATATTTCCATGTTATTTCACTCCTCATCTCGTATCAAAACAATTATAATTAAAAATGTAACTTTATGCATTATCTGAAATTACACCGGTAGATACAGGTAAACCTATTGCAATAAGGTATTTATTGTTGGTCTTCCTAAGGTCCCTACAGAGAAATATATGCAATATATCAAAAAGTATTGACTTTTTACCACTAATGTTTCAAATAAAGTCGGGTAAACACCTATAAACTATTTTAAAGAACATTTAATTTAACTAACAACAATATATTGATGCTTTTATTTAGGATTATTCGGAAATTCCTGTCTGAGATTCTACAAATAAATGACGTGTGTGTGGAATGGAGTGCCTGTATTTACATTAAAGGATGTATAGTTGTTATTGCTTTTAATCTTGTTTATTTCATATTTTTGTACTATTGTTAGTATTGTTCTTTTGGCATTCATGAAGAACTTTTGTTTTATTTTGATCGATTTAATGATTATTACAGAAAATGTCTACCGAAGGCTAAGCTTCTATTTCTCCTATACAAGGTTTATATTTATCTGACAGAGTAGAATAACATGGAAAAGATTTTTCAATTTTTAGGAATCAACTTTTAGGAATAATTTCAAAGCACGTTTACTTGGAAATTTTGAACAGAACACCCTGTATATAATTATGTCAACATGTTGAGAGAGCTTCCATTTTCATCAAAGCTTCTCAATATCTATTTTTTTTTTTAATTCAGCAAGTTAAAACAGATTTTGTGAAAAATAGCCACTTTTCAAGGTTGTTTTCATAGTGTGACATGGCAGCAATTATGTCAAAAAATTTGCTTATTATTTTAAATCGAGAAGATACTCATAGTAACAAAACTTTGACATCGATATTGAGAAAAAAACGCAAGGAAATAATATCATTTCCATCTTATGGAACATATTTAAAATCTACTTATCAAAGCTAACACAAAATAACAATATACTATAAAATTGTCTAATTATTTTTTACCAAATATTTATTTGTTGCTCCAAGTATCTTCTGCATTAAAAATAGGTAATGCAATTTTTTGGTGCATTGTTCCCATGGTACACTGTGAAAATAACCCTGAATATCAACTATTCCTCACAAAACCTATGTTAACTTGTTAAATTCGAAAGATAGATATTTTATTTAAAACTGTTAAGGTAATATGCTTTGAAAAATTGGAAATTCAACTGGACGGTACGACGCTATTTTGGAAAATAATGACATAGGATTAATGCCATTCCAAACTAAGAACCCTTCTTCAATTATCATGAAATCCATGGAATATAGAAAACGGTCAATTTTAGACCACTAATGTTGGAAATGGCGTTGCATTGGAAATCGATAGAGAATACAAATTCCCAATAAAATATAGTGGTTTGAATTTGAAAAACTGAACACCGTGTGTAGCAGGCTAATTTTGTAAAGAACGCAATCATGAATGTACGTATGTATAGTTGGTAATATAATCTACACTTTTATGTAAATCTAGTGATTTTTGTTGATTTTGAAACGTAGAGTGGTGAGATTGACAATGTCGATAGAGCATACTTCTGGTTATGGCTTAGAGAGAGGAAGAGTTTTTGCGTGGTAATTTTGGAGTGCGTGCATTGTTGAAGAAATTCGACTTTATTTATGCCATCCTGTATATTCGGGGATATAATTCTTCATCAGGCACAATATAGAACAATCCAAGTGTTGGGGTTGGTTCATTTACGGCGGGTTTGCCGGATTTAGCACTATTTGTCACCACGAGGTCTCTCTCTTTTTTTGCCTTGGTTGAAAGGTACGTTAATTACTTTCTTGCAACAAATTAATCACATCATGTTTAAATATCCATTCTATTTTCGTTTCTTTTGAATTAGGCTTCAAAGCCAGGGCCTTTACGTTAGGATTTCAATCGACCGGATTTGGTACATAACCTCAAATATCTTTTGGAAATCATACTTCGAGGGTTGAATATCCAGTCAACATCCAGTCAACTGCATATACCACCAGAGATAGTTAGGCACCTAGATATCTGGAAATAACCATAGATCGGGCAGTGGATTCGGTCTTCGGAAGAAAAATCGATACGTCTACTAAGAATAGTCAGGTTTATAGCGTGGCATACGACTATAATATCCTTTTTTTTATTATTAACTAGCTATTTGCTAGTGACGTAAACAATAGATTTGAGATTATTTGTGCACATTTAATTGGGTATATTCTTACATTTTGCATATACCGTATATCTGGACTCAGAGTTCTATGTATTGAAAGGTTTTTTGCTGCGTTATATTACCTTTATCGTTATACAACCTAATTATTAATTGCAATTACGAGTCATATATATTCTATTCTTCGTTTTGAGGCCATATTCACTGTATCATTGCGATAGTTGATATATCTGGTGTGTAGTTATATTAATTATATTATTTTGGCTTACGATAGACGTACATTGTGTATGTAATATCTGAGATTGATACAATCAATTGTAACGAAGCGTTTCACGTTTCGGTACTAAAAACATGCATTTTCACCTTCTCATTGGATAAATTTCGTAAATTCCTGTATAACAATTTTTGTCAGTGTAGATAGAGCATTTTATTTTGTTAAAATTGACTCCGATATTGTAGAGCTCCAAGAATTGTTTATGCGTTCGAAGAAGACCGAATTGGGGAGTACATTCATTAGCGTGAGAACGGCATTTGGAATGTTCTAGAACATGGGGCACCCCCGCATTATCACGTATCCGTCACATGCACGCCCGAAAAAGACAACTCGTGACCACAGCAGTGGAGTATATATGAAACCGCGATTTGCTCGAAAAGCAGCACTTTTCGTGCTACCGTCCGACCGACAGCACTTTTTGGTGCTCCTTCCGTCCGAAAGCACTTTTTGGTGCTTCTTCCGTCCGACAGCACCTCTGGTGCTACCGTCCGACCGACAGTACTTTTGAGTGCTCTCTTCCGACGCCGTTACTCTGCCCATCTGCGTACCCAGTCCACCTTGTAAATCAACCTGAAATTTTGCTAAGTTCAGAATCCAAAATGAATTAATAATTAATTCATTTTTGGATAAAATTTTCTAAGTTCAAAATTCAGACTTAATTCCTAATAAAATAAATTAGTTCAAGTCCGATTTTATAAATTCTTTTCCGTAAAATTTTGCAAAGTTCGAAATTATTTATTTTTGATTAAAAATTGTCGTAAATCGTTTTGTAAAAGAAGTAATTGTTTTAAATAAATTGTTTAATGGTCTTCAACCATATTTTCAATTGTTGTACACCACCTGGCCGATTACAAGGGCTATTTTTCCGATATCTGACTGCACCGCTACCGTATTACCGTTTCCGACCTGTAACATTTTGAATAATTGTTTTGCACCGCATATTTTTGTAAAAAACCTGTTCAATTCTCTGATTATTTATTTTCAATAAAATTATTTAAAACTGGTTTTACTTTTTGCTTTGATTGAGACTCCAAAAAAACCGAAAGTAAGCTCTATAAGAATGCTCTGAGAAACTGAACGCCTGGAATATCTTTCTCCACTGAAGCACCTGGCAGGTTTTGGTCTTCCTCCCTCCAAAGGAATACCTGGCGCCCGACCACCCACCGACGCAACCGGCGCCATGTTGATACTTGGTTGCACAATATAGTAGTTTTATAATTAATTATGTATCCAGTTCGAGGTGATATTAATTATAGGAGGGTAAATAAGAAGAATTCTTTCTTTGTACTTCCTCGAAATGTATTTATTTTTAAAACGTAGGACTACCGGTTTCGATTATATGCTAATAATCTTCCTCAGGCCCTTGAAGTCATGATAAACCACAAGAAACAGATTAAAAAGTTAATTTAACAACTAAAAACACGATATTGGAGTGATTAATTAAAAATTCTTTGAAATTTAAATCAATTTATAAATTGTGGGAAAACACGTTCTGCAAAGTCACTGTCATAAATTTTTTTTACTGCTTGGTGTGGATTTTGGTCCGTACTTTTTTGAAAACGAATTTGATGAGACCATCACCGTCAACGGCGAGCGCTACAGAACCATGATAACTGATTACTTTTGGCACAAATTGAACGGCATGGACGTGGACAACATGTGGTTTCAACAGGACGGCGACATGCCACACGGCAAACGACACGATGGAGATTCTGCGTAATCGATTTAAGAATAATGTTATTTCTCATAGAGGTGATGTGAATTAGCCACCAAAATCCACCGATGCCCTTAACGTTAACATAACACAAGCCATTACTGAAATTCACCCGGATCTCATTCCATACATAATGGCATACCTGTGCCTTCCAAATAAAAAACGAATTTTGATAATACCTCACACAGCTTGTTTTATTTCATTTTAACATCGACTCGCTCTTATTGAAAACCCCTTTATTTTTCCCAGAAAATGCTCATTACTTTCATAACGGACCATGTATATTGTGTCCCTTAAAAATATGTCTAAGTTTATCGATGTCGAAATGTGAATATGTAATACTTTGTGAATAATATCTGCTTTATATTTTATTGAATTATGTGTCATCTGTATGTTTACATGATTCCTATTAATTATTCAACCCATATCATTTTGAATAAAAACATTATTTCTACCTATTCGTCTGATTATGTAATCTATTGCGCTCGCGCTCATTGGTGTTGTTTGCAATTTGTGTGCTAACTAGTTTATGGCCGTGTGTTTATTTATGTTTGTGAATGATGAAAAGAAATTTAGGTATAATGATGTCTGTTTGTTTACTTTTTCTGTATGCTTTCTGTTCGAATTTCTGTTGTTCTATGTTTCTTTTTATGTATATGGATCAAGGAAATTCACTGTTTAAGGTTTCCAAGACTATACGTTTATTGTATTTAAAAAAGAGTTTTATTCATAATGAAGGAAAATTCTTGAAATTGTATGCATTAAATATATTTACATACGAGAAAGTCAAGTGGAGACCACTCCATATTTTTTCTTCTGCAATTATTGAAACTACGGCAAAACATTCAGGTAATCGGCGGTTCGATGATCGACGCTTTTCTGCATTTTCTTCATTGAACCAATCATGAACTTGCTAGTTTTCTGTGTGTTTTCAGGGTTTTTGACGCTTCTGAATAATAATAACAATAATTCTAAATCATTTCCAAAAACTAATTATTTTGTTATCACAAAGATATTTAATCTCTTCATCGGCGTCACCTTTGCGGTTAGGTTAAACTGCGAATGTTCTGTTTTGACAACTCCTGTCAGTTTGAAATGTCATTTGGTCCCGAGCCCTAGGAAAAAATGCAGTGCCTAAATTTGAGACAGTGGCGACAACTTTTTGATTGGTCACCGTCATTTGGTATCAAACTTCAAAACTTTGAAAGTTATCCCATAGAGAAATAGAGTGCTATGTTGCGTGTTACCCCTTGAGGCTTTCGCCAGGTGGAGCAAGGAGGGTAACAAAATGTTGGCAAGGCAACCCACTATAATCAGCAGATCCTATTGTTTTTTCTTCTTATTATTGTAATTTTCATAACACATACAGGACAGATGAAATACTTTTCTCTTCAAATAATTAAATAAAAGAAGTTGTTTGGTCATCAAGTTTATTCACATATTACTATTGGAAGTACAATCCAATCATTCACATATTGTCGTTAACCATCTAAAATGTTGGAAGTTTCACTATAGGAAAGAGAGAATATTTTGGAAGAATTTTATCATTCAGTACCAGAGTAAACCGACTCCCCTCCTTGTACTTCAAGAACTCCTGAAAATGAGACGTAATCACATCCTATCTACGACCATCAGTAACAGTCATCACCTCCCGAAATCGGGATTTAAAGCAAAAGTCTATGCAGTCTTGAAAGTTGAAGATCTTTCTAGAATACGCTTCACTTTATTCAGCAGACTCTTACAATTTCTCTGTAGTTAAAACTTTTAGTATTTTGACATATCTAAATTTATTTGTTTCTCACAATGAAATTGTTACCATGTAAATAAGCCCTTTCTGCCACTTTTTTCGGCCTATTCTATTATGCGAAACTTTCAATAGAATTTTCAAAACCTAGGTAACCGTGCCAATAAAATCCTCCCCTTGCTCCACCTGGCGAATCACATGCTCGCCCATTAGAGATTTCACTCTAGTTCACTATGAGTTATCCTGTCACATTTTGTATCAAAGTATTCAATAGTGTCCTGTCACATTTATTATCAAAGACTTGTTAGATGATTGTACATTTTTGCTCAAAATATTCCAAGTGAACTTGACAATTGAAAAATTTTTTAAGGTAAGAAAATAAAAATTACTCTATCGTATACACCTTTATGACAATTGGAGGGCATTTTTCCAACCACGTAGTTTGGGGTGTGTTCTTCAAATTTTATAACTACAGATGGCTGCAATCGATTGCACGAAGGATTTCGCCGTTGAATGATTGAAGTAGGATTACTTCAATCAGTCAACGGAACATATGGATGTTCACTGGTTTCCTAAGGATCTCAGAAGAAAAAAAATGAATTAAATAATGTATAAAGCCTTTTAAGAAGCATTTTTTAATATCATTACCAAAATGACCCTATTCGCTTTTCCATACCTTGTTTGATTGTCAACAATATGCTACCGCTACCGAGCGGGGTGACTGATCGCTTCTGCTACCTATCTCAAAAGTAACAAATCTTTTGTAGCGGACGCCATTTTTAGTAGCGTATCTAAAGTTCGCTACCTAGCGCTACCTTCTGCTCAGGAGCGCTCACGTCCACTGAACGCGACCAATGATAAGAGATGCCTGTCTTGTCAAAAAAAAATTAATACAAAATGTCATATTATCTGCTATTGTTGCCACTATCTCATATCAAGGCACTGTAGGAAAAAAGCGATTGCCGCACCACCAACGCTCGAGTGATGAATTACTCTCTAATATCATCTCACTCAGTCATATACAGGGTGATTCAGTTCGAGTGGCATATTAGAAGTATTTGGAAACCACAGTATCGATTTTTTCCAAATTTTGT
>JAUIMX010000555.1:0-11628 GCA_033557805.1 Phaenonotum sp. SLE1380
TTAGATACCTCAGCTACAAGAATTTGAACATAGTTGCCGGTCCTCGGATTTTGCATACTCAACTACCTCCAGCGCACTACCTGGACTAAATCGTTCTTTAATAATTGTTTATAATATTATTATTGTTTTAATAATGAATACTATTCAACACATTCACTATGCGTATACGCACCATTTTTTTAAACAAATTTTTCAACATATAACGATGAAAATATAGAATTGTTTTATTCCATCAAGTTTAGATATAAAGTTTATTTTGCTGCAAGTACATATTTTTACCGTTGAACAAGCATTTCGTGTGTTGAATAAAAATTCTAGAAGATCGAACTTTCGGGGACAAGAAATACTGATCAAAATCTTTTTTATTTGTTTCAAAGGTCAAATTTTTTCGTGTTTCTCCTTGAAAACCATCAATTACCAACCTTTGCCATGAGTTTCATATAGAAATATAAACATACATCAATGAATATTATGTAGAAAAAGGATTGAGAAAAATTTTGCATAAACGCAACGTTGGCCAGTGGTATGAAATTTTGGATAAATGAGGTTGTTTCATAAAAATTTATTTTTGTTATAGCCGTCAATAAACGTTGTATATGTAGAGTATATGCCTTAATACACATGTAAATATACTTTTTGGATTTTATTTTGAGCTTAATTCGCGGGTGCATGCCTACGTCACAAGCATGGAATATAATACATATAGATATGACAATTGTCATAAAAGGTTTGTATCTTAGCTAAACCTAACCATGTATTTTTGGTTATAAAGGTAACATCCGCGAACACAGATATGTCATGTGCCATGCTGTAGTCCCATTTTATAGGTTGAAGATATGTCAAAGACTTCACAGCGCAACTAGCGTCCCTGTCGCATAAAATTGGAAGTAAATTGGTTTGATTCTCGACTTGAAATGTGACGTAATTTTGAACTCGTATAATGTCGGCTTTACTTCGGAAATTTCAAATTTTAAGGGCTTTTTTATTTATTTATTTTTTTGAAGAATTTCGTAAGTTTTCAACGGTTTCATTATTCAATCCAAGTATAGTTATTCCCTACCAATATCCGTTGAAAAGCAGAAAATGATGAAACAACCTCATTGTGTACCTATCATGTTTAACTTGTTGTTTTTTATTTTGAGTCAATGCTTTGCCCAAGAAACTTCTACTATTATCCTCTATTCGAGTTCTAAATATATTCTGTCAACTTTATCAAATTTTTTGTATTGAAGATAGATCAATCAATGGTGATTGCTTTTCATAATGTGAGTGTTTATAATTCATTTGGTCATGTTTGTGTCTACAATACAAATAATATATTTATTCCACTATTTTTGTAAAGTCCTTTTATCCCGATACAGACAATGGATGTTTCCAAAGTACATATTTATAAAATAAACATTTACAATAATTTTCATCATTAAAAATTTTCCATAGACGCAAAATTTTATTTTCTCCCTCCGCCCACTGGTTGATAATTTTTTTTCTTTTGGTGTTTATTTCTTAATCTAGACGACAAAAATACACTAGAAAGAGAAGTTAAATTTTGTCTTTTCAGATGCTTGGCCGCAAATAGATTAGTAGTATTTGGATATAAATTTTGTGAGAGACTTTTATTGTAGTTTGTTTTTATCGTACCATGTAATTATCGATTTTATTATTGGATAGGTTGTTTATATTTTCTTGAAATACATGTATTTTATCCGAGAACCTATTAGGCCCAAAAGGTAGAAACGAGCTACTCATTTACTCATTGACAATATCTTTTATAGTTTGTGGCATGTATGTAAGTGATATGCAGTTATGACGTACTACCTGGTTCCATGTCCTGCCGTGTTTTCTCTCTCTCTCTCTCTCTCTCTCTCTCTCTCTCTGTGACCATCTCTATATTATATATTATATTAATTTAAGTTTTCATCTCTACATTCAGTTTTATAATATTTATATTTTACACATTGGGTACGTAGTTTATCTTTACATTCAATTTTGTGTTTATATTTCACGCATTTTATAATAACTATTTTGACTGAGTATGATTATATGTAATGCTCGGCACACACGGCGCTAGATTTCAGTGCTGGCTACCTCACTGGCATCTTTGCGTGTTGCTACATTGGAATATAGCGTCACTTGTTGGGTCGCTCGCTAGGTACTGCGCTTGTTTTGGGAGATATGTCCCGGGCTTTTTTTCGTGCCTGGTCGTACGCTTTTTCTTGCTATCGACCACTGAGAGAGCAGTATCTCTTCACATGACCATTTGTTTGCGGATTCAGCCGCTAGTTGTGTAAACAAACACGCCAGCATGTTTACTCATAGTTTCAAATATTCTATGAGTTTCCTGTGCCTCTGAAGTATATTAATTATTTTCTTTCAATTTTTATTCTGCGTCTCTTTAGTATTTCATTATCATACGCCGACATATTGACCGGGTCGCAAGAATGTTTATTGTGGGCCGCATGAGAGTCGCGTGTCTAGCACCCCTACCTTGGATCCGGGTTTTCCTAGCGACGGGATACGAGATACGCCCGCTACCGCAGACGGAATTCCAGGGAGCTTATTACTCAATATTTTTGACTAAAATTTCAAACACATACTTATTAAACTTTAATCTGTGTCATGCCTAAGCCCAAATTTAGAAAAATTGTTGAAATGTTGAGAAAATAACAAAAATATCTATTGGCGTTACGCTCTGGTACACGTTCAGATCTTTTATTACATTTTCTCTAAATTTGAACAATTTTTCAAAATTTGGACCTAGACACGACGCGGATTAAGATTTTATTAGTATGTGTCTAAAATTTCAGCCAGAAATATTGAGTAATGAACTCCCTAAGACTGTAATTGTGGAAATTCCGCCCGCCGTAGCGACGGGATACGTCCCGTGTATTAGAGGTCGGAATTCCCAGAATTATAGTCCCAGGGAGTTTATTACTCAATATTCCTGGCTTATTTTTGAAACACAGATTATTAAAACGTTTATCAATATCATGTCTAGGTTCAAATTCAAAAAAATTATTCAAATGTTGTTCTCGGTTAATCTTCATTTCAAAGAGATATCTTTCTTAACTTTTTTATGCATAATTTCCAATTTTTAAAACAAATTAATTGATTTTTCAAATTGTTGTACTGATATGTTGGGAATCAAAAGAGTTGAAAAAACTTTTTCCCGAACATCTTAGTTTCATGTTCTCACCTTTCAGCAAAATTAGTTTCGAATAGAAGTGTAAAAAATACAAAACAAATAAAAGATGATTCGTTAAAAGAAGTTTTGGGACTGCCGGTGTCGAGGCCACCTTGATAGCGATCGAGTTTTATAACAGTTACAAAAGATCTAGTGGTGGCATTGAAACAAATGCTGGTAATTGTACAATACACATGAATGTCTTGACAAGTGTAGCGGTAAAGAATCTCGTAGGCTTGATACGCTTATGACAACTGCCGCCATCGATCAACCGGCGACAGGCTACTTGATTTTTACCCGCCTGCACATTGATTCTTTTGTTTCTCGTATCCGAGCACGTGCCCGAACAGCTGGTTTTTCTCGAACAATTTCGCTCTAGAAGATGAGAGAGCCATTACCGTGGCATATGAGAGGTATGTCCATATGTTTCCTCTGAGTTAGAATAACAGTTGATCGTGAAAGTAAAGAAGACCGCTATTCTTGCAACTACAATCTCCGGGAACATCTTTAAGGTTACCACAGCTCGCGACTGGTGAAGGTAACGCGCTAGAGATCATCTAAAGCAAGGAAATTGATGTCTGAGAACAACCATGTCGTGTCTTCTTTGCCTCTAAGCTACGACACAACTATACACAACCTACTTAGATCCTGCCTGCAATGGCTGAGCTGTCGTATTGTCGCTTGATCACGATAGTTTAACATCTCCCTTGCTTGCATTACAATTAGAAATAACGTACAGTTTTTAAGTAGAAAATGCTTACTATGTTTATTTTTGAGTTTCTAGCAAAAATATGTAGGTTTTCGTATTTTAAGGTTGTTGCTACGTTTGACAAGAATGCAGGAAACATATAAATTAGAACTTGGGTTTTCTTTGAGCATTTTCAATCTAATTACTCATATCCCAGTGACTTTATTATTATTTATTGTTGAGTAAAATTTGGAACAAAAATTTATAAAATTTATAAAATTTTTGTCCGTGTTATATTGAAACCTGATTAAAAACTTTAAGCCGAATGAATTGAAAAATACAAACTTAATTGAAAATATCTTAACAATATCTTGATCCTAGGGTTCCGCGGAACGTTGACGAGGGTTCCGTGAGTGATCGTAATTTATCTAGCCAAAACGTACATAAAATACAAATCATCTGTATAAAAGGAAATTTAGTAGAGAAAACTTATAATGTATTTAAATTTTTATTAACAAATTCGACAATTGTATTAATTTTTTGAGAAGATTTCATGTTGTTAAGTTAAGTTGCAACTGACCACCTAGTTTGCAATTAACAGCATAAAATCTTCTCAAAAATTAATACAATTGTCGAATTTGTTACTAAAAATTTAAATTCAAAGCGCCGTTCCTTATACGGCGAAGAATAATCCCATTTAACTTATAATGTATGAATATTCGAAAAAAAAACACAGGGAAATCAGTAAGAACATTTATATTCATATAATTTGTTGTATTGCAATTAAAAATATTGTTCAATGAATCTAACCTAGAAAATAAATAATATATAACTGATTTGCTACCTTACTATTCATGTTTGTATTAAGGTGAAATGGAGATAAAAAAAATTACAAATTTGAGTAGAAAAAACTTGATAAGTTATTAGCATAGCTATTAGGTATATTTGTTACAGTTATATTAACATGGGGTTCCTTCGAGAAAACCATAAACTCAAAGGGTTTTTCTAAGTAAAAAAGGTTGAAGATCTATGCATCAGGGTATATAGATTTGCAATATATCAGAATCCCCACTTAAATTTTTAATTTTCCTATCGCTTAAGATCAGTTGCTTTGATGACAACGAGAAATTAAAAGTAACCAGTTGCCTAAATCCAAAACAGCAAATTTAAATACAGCATATACCTCCCAGTATTTTGCTCTTACTCTAACATATCGTGAATAACCGTTACAGCTCTTGTAAATTTGAACTTCGTTGAGTTATACAGGTGTCCCAGGTTTTATTACCCACTGGATAGCTCGCTTATTTATAGAGATAGAACAAATAGAAAATGAGATGAAATAAACTACAACATAACATAGATGAAACCAAAAAATTTATCCAACAATGACAATAATAATGATAATATAATTAAAAATTTCTTAGTTCGACCATTTTCAATTCAAAAATCTAAATTATACAATTTTGTTTGAAACAATGTAATTTGAATCCAGCTTCTTCAACAAATAAGAAACTTTAACATCTTCACTTTCAAAAAATGCAGTCGAAAGCTCGTATGTTCATAAGTTTTATTTATACTTCAACAATGGCTACCTTGCAAACCCGTAAGGACAGTGTCCATGAGTCTCTGAAAACAGGCAGGAGCATTTTTTAATCCAAAAGGCATACGGTTTTCGACTAGAAAACGTTTCAGTGCTTATTAGTTTCTAAGAAAAATATGTAGGCTTTTGTTTTTAAGGCTGCTTCTACGTGTGACAAGAATGTAGGAAACTTATAAATTAGGAGTCTGATAATTTAGTTTTCCGTTGAACATTTTCAATCTCATAACTCTAATCCTAGTGAGTTTATCACTTAATATTGACTATTCGCCAAAATACAATACACCAAATTTAAATACACCTCCCCGTATTTTGCTGTTATTGAACATGTGGATAACCGTTATGACTCTCGTAAATTTCAACTCAGTTGAGTTATACAGGTGTCCCACATTTTATTACCTAATAGATATCTCGCTTAATCATAGAGATAGAAAAAAAAACGAATGAGATGAAATAAACTACAACATAACATCAATAAAACAAAAAGGTATGAGTATAATGATCATATTAATAAAAATATTTAGTCCTACCATTTTCAAATCCAAAATCTAAAATATACAATCTTTAAACCAATTTAATCTACGTCCTGCTAAAACAATAAACTGATGTCAAATGTTTTTTATTCCAATATGGTCATAATAGTACAATTTCAACTTTTGTCTTCATAATACGTAATCGATTCAGTTCACCCTATTTAGATTGTGATAAGAATTCTTTTGTAAGTTCTATCGAATAAGTTACAAATAACATAATTATTTCAGACATAAATAGTCGCAAGATATGTAATTTAATACATGTACCGCTGCGTCGTTATTGATCGATAATACAAGAGAGGAACATCAATAATCATTAAAAAAAAACTCCACAAGTAAATGAATCGAAATCACCCTGAATAAGTGAAATTCCAAAAAAATAGTCCATCACAGTTCGATCACGGTAAGATGACACAGTGCGCTTACATTACAATTACCGGATTTAGTATTATTGTCGAATTTATGTATCATTAAAATTTAGTACCGTCATAAAACGATTCCGCCAGTAATTAAGTTCAATTTCCGTTCCACAAAAATGCACTGCCTTCGAAAATGATTGTAAACGCCAACAGTATTATCTTGAAAAGAAACTTTATAGTTAACAGCGATAATTTAGCGTAAGAACGCCGATTCGCTCCGCGGGAGGTTGTTGTTGGTAACTCTTATGCATTTGTATAGGAAAGAACGATAGATTTCCTCACAAGTAAATGTTTTAACTGTTTATTCTTGTTAGACCGGGTGGAGTCGTGAAGATGCGCTCGAAACAGGGCCGTGTGAAGGTTCAGATCGTGATTGCAGCGCTTTAAGCAACGCCCGAGCCAGAAAAACCACATACCCGTAACCTATGCAGTGAAAGAACCATTTATCTAACTTCTAAAATCAAGTTATCATGGCGCGTTAGTCATTTGTTTTACTCACCATGAGGAGTGTCGATGATTTTAAGGTGGCTGGTGTTAGGCGCTGGATTTTTCACCCTTTGAGGCGGATATTTTGGAATTTGGAGTACGACAGGTGTTCTGATGCTTAGGTCCACCGGTTCCATTTGAACTGGTGGTCCTTCAGCCTGAAAATTATGAAAAAAAAAACAAATTTATCATTCATATACTATGTGCAGGCGAATTATTCCGTTTTTGTACGGATGTAATGTATCAACCGTCAATATTTGTGTCATAATTTGATGTGACGTTATTTTAAAATCATTCATTCAATTTATACATATACCGTGTGTCCACGGATTGACTTCACTAGACGTACAATGGATCAAAAATTATTGATGTTTTGGTATCCCGGCCTGCTTATTTTTTAAATCCAAGATGGCCGTGACAATTGGGAAAAAAATTTCAAGTTATGGTAAACTGCCATTTCGGTCAATAATACGGCAAACTGTTATTGAGAAAAGTTGTTCAGAATATGAAGTTATGTCCATATGCAAAATTCCACAAATATCGGATCACTTTGATTAAATCTGTATTTGATTTGCAATCATGCACTTTTGTAAAAAAAATTACTAATGAGGTATTTTATTGAAAAAAATGAAATAAATGAATAAAATAACTGCATTTTCTTTTTTTTTCAATAAAATACTTTGTTAGTAAATTTTTTTTGACAAAAGTACATTATTACAAATCAAATACTGATTTAATTGTCACGGCCATCTTGGATTAAAAATAATAAAAATATGCTTGATATTTTTTCCAGACCATGCAGGCCGGGATACCAAAACATTAAAACGAGGTTCAAAAATTTTTGATCCATTATACGTATAGTGAAGTCAATCCGTGGACACACTGTATAAAAGCGAATACGAAATACAATTCCCATTTTAAATTATTGTTTAAATAATTATTATTGGTAATATTATATAATATATTCTCAATCCCGTATTCAATATTTTGATTTTTTAAATTCTTGAGTATGGGATAATTACATTTTTTCTCCTTGACGTTTCGGCACAATTTATTTCGGCCTCTCTTACTACAGAATACAATCAAATCAGTACAATATTCTTATTAAACTATGAATAAATGTGAACAGATCCAATAACACATACTATTAACAACAATAAACAAACATTTTAAAATAAATTAAGTAAGATATACACGAAAGTTTTAGAAATTTACAAAATAAGTTTACATATTAAAAAGTTACCTAAGAATTAATACCGATTCACTTGATGTGAAGAGTCGTACTATCAGCATATTTACCCCAATCCTTATCTAAAATATATTATTATCTATCTCTATAGCGCGCATGATCGTCACACTATCGAAATTTGAATTTTTAATTATTTTGTCATAAATGATACTCAATCCTTCTATGTCCGTTCTGTCATTACCCGCATTAATATATTTCTTTTATGTATATCATTTCTTTTATTAATCGGTTTTTTTTTAATTAGGCTCTCCGTCTAGAATTTTCGTGTTACAATGTCCGAAAAGATGTCGTTCATCATAACTATGCTTTTTCAATGCTGTCTGTTCTTTTGTATCTCGCACTCATGACATGGTATCTTGTGAATTGTGTGATTTATTTCAAATTAGAATATAAATATTTTAAATTATTGTAATAAACGCATATAAAAATTGGGGTGCAACTATACTCTACAACCAAGTAATAAAATTTGTTTTCAAAATATCGGTTAGACAACGCATTCACAAAAAGATCCTCCCCTCTCAGCGAGGAACACACTACAATTTTAGGTATTTTTGGTTTGCCTATATTCCGCAGCTAATAGTGCAATCTTTTACGGTTTTGGTAGTACATTTCTTTGCTTTAACGATCCATATAATCGTATGTTGCAATATTGTCAGTTTTTTCGTAAGTTTTGCAATGTCTTATAAATAATTATAGTAAATTGTTCATTCATTCTCATTGTAAATTTTTGTTAGTTTTTGCATCTCGATTTATAAAAAGTCGAACAGGCAACATGAACTACATCAAAATAAAGACATAAATACTGTTACAACAAACTTTTCAAATAAAAGCAATAAGAGAGTCCGAGATAACCTGTACATTTGTAACTGCACTAGATTGTCAACATTTTTAAATTCCGGATATTCTTGTATTCAGAAAAAAACTACAAGGATATATGCAAGTACATTTTTTGTCTTATTATATAGTCTGTTATGACACAAATAAATTGGCTGGCCTAACAAAGCACATAATGTATTTATTAATGTCGGTCATTACCGTGGTATTGTTTTGATTACACAATCAATGCAAAGTTGATTATTGTGAGTCCAGTTTCGAACCGAGTAGCACTTTGACATAATTCTCCTGTCTGTTTTGACGCAAGTTAACTTGATCAATCATAACTGAGGTGCGTTTACTACCATATTTCATTACTTATGTACAAACAGTTGAGCGTACGTCCCCCATGGCTACTCAAAACGGCTTATATCTGTATCTCTATTGTTAAAATCGACCAGGTCAATTAAGGACGCGTTATAAATCACACTTAGAACCATATATTAAGATTTGACAGGTCTTACATTCAGTTCATTGGACAGTATCAATTTCTGCTGTTGTAGATTCATCTAATTTAAACTACTATACTCTCATTAATATATCTTTAAACTAGAATGAGCTTGTTTGTTTACCAATAGGTACACTCTTCTGCCGAAGTTTTTGAAAAATATCAAAGGAGTTAAAGCAATGATAGGAAATATATTTTGTTGTGAAATTCTTTGATGGCTCCTTATAATCTTCTTTGCTGTCATTGTTCGGGCATCTTATTAGAGGTTGGTGTCTGTTTTGATTGGATCAGACATTTTAAAGTTCTTCGACAATATAAATAAAAACTTCTCATAGAAATTATGTATTAGGCAAGGCGCAAATTGAGACACGTATAGCACGTGTGCGGTGATGCAGCACAGCACGTATTTTTGCAACCTATTGAAACCATTGGAACAGCGCAAACAGTCAATTTACGGAAAATGAAATTTTTTTAAATATCGCATTTAAAGTGAGGATAAAACTTCAAATGTGCAAATGTTTTGACTTAAAATAATAGAAACAGGTGCAAAGGAGCGATTTTACGCGAAAATTATTGCACTATGGAAAATACATTTGAATGGTTTAGTAAAAACCGAAAAACTGAAGTGTTAAAATCTTTTTCTCCAGATGATGTAGTTGAATCTGCGTAAGGTTGAGTGAGGATCTTAGTACTATCTTTACGTTCTCTGATTTTGAATCCTAATAAGTTTGAATTAATTGTTTTTGGAAACATGAATGGAATGGTTAACTCTATACACATTCACATCAATAATATGGAAATTCCCATTAGTGCAGAGGTTACAGATCTAGGATTATTAGTTGACAATTGGTTTAGATTTGAGAAGCATTCAACAATTTGCATACAACGTGCTAATATGAACTTAAGACCAATGTATTATCACGGGAAATCTTTTTGCTTTAAAATTCAAAAAGCTACTATGTGACAGTCTCGTTCTTCCACAATTCAATCATTGTGAGGTATACGGTTCATGCCGATGATTCTCGATAGTCCCAGCGTGTCCAGATCAGTATTCTCAGATTCATCAACGGTTTACTCAAGTATGATGGAATGTCTCACAAATTGAAGGATATTCACTAACTTAGTATGTTCAATCGTCGGAGGCTTCACTATCTTGTCTTCTGCATGTAGTCATCAATCTTAAAACGCCTCCTTACTTATATCACAAGATCGAATTCAAAACAGATGTGCATTTATTGAATCTTAGTCATGAATGTACCTAGGCTATATCGAAGCATGAAACTACATTTTATAAACGTTGCTTTTTGTAATAATACGTTATTGGAATTGATCAATCAATATTATTTTCTGCGAGCCAGTGGTGTAGTCTGCTATGATCTCGTTCTGTGTCGATTATGGTACTATCCGTCCCTAGCTAGAATCCAGGCTTATGGCAAAGTTTTTTTCTGGCAGAATTCTTTGTCATTAGATTGCTAGAACAGTAGGCTAATTTAGATTTGATTACCACCGGTCCACGTAGGCGAAAATAGTGGCGGTATTTAAATCCATTACAAAAAAATTATTTTTATGTTCTGTCGCATCTTTTTCTGCGAGTCCAATCGATGAATAAGTATTATTTTCAGGGTTTCCATAAGTGTATGTTTTTTATTAGCAAAGTAAAACAAGCTCGCCAGGGTGAGGTTCACTTGAGAAGAGGTGGGAATTCAATATTTTATATTGATTTTGCTTTCCTTTGTTCAAGTCGTCAATATAGTAATTATTTATTCATTTATTTAAATGAATATCTTTATATCATTGAGGAAAGAACAGATTAATTATTTTCATATATGCAGCTAGAAGAACCAGAAAAGAAAAGAAGCGAATAAATACAGGGTGTTACAGTTTCTATGTTCATAACTAAATGATATTATTGTATGTACCGAATTTCAAAATGTTATCTCAAACGGTTTTGGAAATATAAAGGAAATCCTTTAAAAAAATCGGATATTGAACACTCTGTATCTCGAAAACGAAACGTTTGGACATATATATTTATTAAGGAAACTGACCCTATTTTCGAATTTTCTATCGATTACCGGTTTCCTTAATAAACATATATGTCCAAACGCTTCGTTTTCGAGATACAGAGTGTTCAATATCCGATTTTTTAAAGGA
>JAUIMX010000556.1:0-11625 GCA_033557805.1 Phaenonotum sp. SLE1380
ATAAAAACAGGTGCAAAGGAGCGAATTCACGTAAAAATTATTGCGTTATGGAAAACAGTTGGATGGTTGAGTGAAAAAATTTTTTCGGATTTTTTTTTTTGAAATTTCATATCTGACTATAGTTTTCAATTCCCAACAACTTATCTCAATAAAATTTTATGATTACTTGAAAACAAAGGTACTTTACTCCTATGAGCATTTTGAATTTTTCAATTTTCCCGCCAAACTAGTAATTGTTTCGAAGGTTGCTATAGTTAATTTTATGTTTCAAGTGAAGTAAAACTTTTTATTCAAATAAAGTTTTTCAATAAAGTCAATAATAAAAAAGTTTCCCATTTGGAGCGAACTTTTTGGGAAGCACTGTATACTGGGACTACAGCATGACACATGACATATCTGTGATCGCGGATGTTACCTTCATAACCAAAAATACTTGGAATTGTCATATCTATGTATTATATTCTATGCTTGTAACGTAGGCATGCACCCGCGAATTTGAATTCCGTGGATTTTGAAGTAGTAAGTTTATTTACATTTATTTAATGATTAAGCGCAAAATAAAATCTAAAAAGTATATTTACATGTTTATTAAGGCATGCACTCTCCAATTACAACGTTTGTTGACGGTTATAACAAACATTACTTTTTATGAAACAACCTCATTGCCTTTTTGGAAGTTACAACAGTTTTCTTCTCATGGTGCGAATTGGTTTGGTTTGGTGCTAGACAAAAAAAAAACAAATTGTAGAAAAAGTAATACATGAAATTTAAAATTCACTGATTCCGCAAACATGTGCTTTAAATTTGTATAGTAGTATACCACTATACTATTATATTACTATACTATACTAGTATAGTATTATACTACTAACAAATTATAAGCACATGTTCGTAAATTGAGAAAATTTTAAATTCTACATATCACTGTTCATTTGAATATGAAGATGTCTTACGAGTGAACATTTTTCTTGATCAAAAAAGCACAACAAAATGTAAATGTAAGTTCATGGAATCATCAACAATGTACTAAATAAATTTTATTCATATACAATAAATTATAATGAAATTCGTTGAACAAAACCAAAAACAAAAAAAATAACAAAATTCGTGTCGTCTAGCGGAATTTTGCAATGGTATTCAAGCCGAAATGAGCACGTCTCCATTTGGTGAAAGAAAACTTGTTTCGTTAATAAAAGAGAAGTCACGTGTCCAGCTACGTGGTTTACGAAAATGCTGTGCGTGCAAACGCCGAAATAATCGTTTAGAAAACGACCTAGGGGTGTACAAAGCACGCCCAAAATAATTCTAAAAATCCACTAGCGGAATGAAACAATCGAATTCGTTTGTACAACCCTGGAAAAAAGTGCGTACGTTATGATTATATGATGTAAATAATTTCTCTTTTGAAAATTTAGAGGCACAATTTCGGCCAACCGCTGCGCTGCGTGTCGCTCTTTTTTCCACCTTTATTGCGTTAAAGCAAGCGACAGTCACTCACGCATGCAACGGATACGCAATAGGGCCATTTTCTGATTTCAAAAGAATAATCTAAACTTAATTGTATACTGAGGATTGTTGAAATATTGCTCACCTCAAGGCTGTATCTCCATTCTATTTTTTGTTGTTTGAGATTGCGTATATTTTGATGAAAATTATTATTTTTACTCTTCTTTGCTTTTTTTTTCAAAAAAAAACATCACTTTTTGACATTGAAATTCAAGAACATTGGTAATAAAACGTTTTCCTTGTTTTACATTTTTTAGTTTTTTTTTGCTTTTGTATTATCCAATTCATCGAAAGCATTTAAAATAATTAGATATTTTACGTATTTTTTCGTGAATATTATTCTTAATCTTCTTTGCCTTTAATTTCAAGAAAACATCACTTTTTGATATTGAAATTCAAGAATAAACATTGGTTAATAAAAAATTTTTTTGTTCTTATATTTTTACGTTTTTTTGCTTTTATATTATTCAATTCATCGGAAACATTTGAAATAATCAGATATTTTACGTATTTTTTGATGACAATTATTATTTTTATTCTTCTTTGCTTTTAATTTCAAGAATAAACATTGGTATTGTAACGCTTTTCTCGTTTTTATATTTTTAAGTTATTTTCTGCTGTTATATTATCAAATTCATCGAAAAAATTTGAAATATTAATTAGATATTTTACACAAAACAAAAAAGCAAAGAACGTTAGGAAAAACAAAATAAAATATTATGAATGACTTTAGAAAAAAATAACAAAAATTGCTAATAAAACAGTGAACTTGTCTTTTCATTTGCATTTCCATGATGTGGGGCTCCAACCAGGGAAATCTTCTGGAACTTCGTTCTGCACAAAAAAATCACAGTGAAAAATTTCTCTATAAAATTTGATGGCATCTTGTACTAAGTTCAATTTCGTTACTTGGAGCTTTATTATCTAGAATTTTTCAAATATCTTACTGCACTGAAACTTTAATTCAAATTTTTAATATTTTCCTTGGCTTACTTTATTGTAATTTCCAAATGTCATCTTGAAAAATCCGCTCGATTTAGAATTATCTCCATTCCCGTGCAATCTATTTCCCGTAATAATTTCCCAGAGGTTTTCATAGGATGAAGAAAAATGTCAACTTTATCGATATGCGATTTTCTCTAGAATTAAACATCAGAAGTAGGACGCAGCCTACTTCCATTTCCACCGCTGTTGCCCCTTAATTATTCTAATGCATCGACGAAACTTGTCTAACTACTGCAGCTAGAAATCAGCATTTACATAAGTTGAAATGTGTTCCTACCTTTATTACTATACGTTCACGGAAAGATCGCTAGATTAGATTAGGAAAAGGGGTCAAAATTATTTATTTCGCCCTGTATTTACATCTCAAAAGGGTTCACGAATTATTTCGACGTATTATTTCACCTATATTTTAACCCAAATTTGATAAGTTGTGTCAGAGTAATAAAAAGAAAAAAAATTTACCAGCGCATATACAGGGTAGAGGAATACTGCGTGGGTGGACTCCTTACCCTTAATTAATATTTAATCAAATAATGTTTCCGATGGAAGTTGTTTTTACTAATACAAGCTACCACAAGTACAGTGGCTATTCGAAATATTTTCAAACTATGGAAACTTCAATCGTTTTCAAACAGAACCCTGTATATTTTATAATGATCCTAGTTTACTTTTTGAGGACATTGAGCATGTACAGTATGTCCCAAAATCATGGGTTTTGCAGGTAAACACGTATTTCTAGCAAAGATACAATTAAACGAACATCGCGAAACCTCCGTCGATTTTTGAGCTACATTCATGTTTGGTGGGTTATAAAAATTCACACAGCAAAAAACTTATTTTCGTCTATAATATTGTGGAAAGTAGGAACCCAGGTATTCTGACAATTTCTAGAAAAATTCAAGGTCAATTTTTTCAAATAGAACCCAGAATTTCCAACACTCCAGTTGAAAAGCACGTTTCCCCCATAAACGCAACAGTTATAACCATTTTAATGGAAACTAATGAATAAAAAGTTTTGAAAATCAAGTTATCTATGATTTTCAACATAAAATTCAATATTAGAACCATTATATCTGATGTAAGAAAGATGGAATGGAATTTCAATCATGCTCGTTTATATCTTCGCGATTCTGTGTGATGTTTCGGCATTATACCATTTTCAAACGCTTCATCTTTTTGAAAAGTTTAAGTTATATAAAGATTCATTAAACATGTTCAATGAATTCCTTTATTTGTGAGTGGCAGTCGAGTTTTATGGAAAAAATTTGGATAATATTTATATCCATACTAGGTAGCCTAGAGTGTCAATGCTCGATGAGATTACATTGTAATAATAGGAGTCATCACGTCTTTATTGGTGTCGTAGAGATTTGTTATTGTTTTTATAATTACAGATGATTTTAGGTCGGAAGGTCGTTGAACATTTCCACAGACAGAGTTCCGTTTTAGATATGCACTGTAGAGAAAACGTACATCGGTTACTTCACATTAATAAAAAAATGTAATTCGGGATCATCTGCAAAAGTCTATTTGCGTCAAACCCAAAAAAGAGAGTGGCCCGCATGTATTTTGAAGCCGCATCGCTCGTCTTGAGTGTTTAGCGGGTGCACTGACCTTACACCCATGCGTATCTGTAGCAATTTGGCAATTATAAAACAACATAGGACGCATCTTATGTGCCAAATGTGAACGAACACCGAAGCGAAGGCACAAAGGCGAGGATATTGGACAACGAAAACAAAAAAGCACCGGTGGCCTACTTGCGTTGTCAGGCTTAATAAACGATCTTATCAGCAAGACCTTCAATTTGGATGATGCAGGAGGCCAGTCGAAAGAAAGACTATGAAGACAGAAGGCCGAATAAGTTCGATGAACCCTGGTACAAACCAACAAAAGTAATAACAAGATAAGAGTATGAAGTTGTGACTGTTGGTCATAAAGATGGCCCTCATCGTTGAGTCGAATAACTCTTCAAACTTTAGGTCAGTGGGTTAGTGAGTGCGAAATTTCCTGGACATGATTGTTCTTCACTTTAGGCTTGTTCACTTGTTTCAACTGGTCCAAATATTTTCGAGAGATTGATTGTTTATTTTTGAGAGTGATGTTCATACAATTTTGACTTTTTTTTAGAATCCACTGTATCATCAAATTTCTTTGTGTTTGAATTCTTAATTTAGAAAAAAAGATATGAATTTTCCTTACATCAATGATCTCAAAGATATTTTTATATGGTTGTGACCTTCATTCATTGTAATTTGCAAAGATTTTCTGCATTTGTTCTCAAAAGGTGTTGAAAAAAAAAAACTGAAAAATTGTTTTGGGCCAATCTATACTCCCCATTAGGCACTTTTGAGCGTTCTTCAATCACTATACTAAGCGATTAAAATTTAATGGTGATGAACTGAACATATGAAGATGACTTATCACCAACAAACCTATATCAAGCGAGGATTTTGAAGAAACGGGTTTTCCAGAAGTACGGGATTGTCGAAGATCGAAAAACGTGTTTTCATCGGAAAGATTTTTGTTAACCTGACGCGCAAGGTAACAAATTGACACACAGCTCACGGCAGTTTCCTGAAGAACCGAAATTTTTTTCCGAGAAAAAACTGGCAATATGGGCAAGAATTTTTGATTTTTTCGCTCCAGTTTGCTAACTTAACACAAGAAAAATACCATATTCACTGTGCATTAGCATTTTAGTATGATATCTGCCCTCAGTTGGACTCTGAAAAATCACGCCAAACCCAAAATTATTGGGGAAGAAATGAATGCCAGATAGAATTAATCGTTTTTTGAACTTTTTCCGTTTTAGATTGGAAACTGAACCCAAAAAAAAGTTGAAAGGCGAGAGATGGAGGTGACAAACCCATTTGTGTGAAAAAGTATTTTATCATTAGAATTTTCATCTTTATCATTATTTTCCGTGATACATTTGTGACACCGTTGAGAAATAAAATGAAACTCATTCACATTTTTGAGATAATTATTCCATTCCAATGTTTTCAGCTTCAATTGAGGCACGCCGTTACTAGTTATATATTTATTTTCAAAGTAGAGAAAAACACGAAATTAACATATATTTTTTCAATGAATATTTAGAAATAAACAATAAGATTGCATCAGTATAATGCCAATTCACGTTGAATGTCAGAATCACTAGAAAGTTTCAAATTATTCACGTATTTTTATCGACTTTATCGGTCAGTAATTGGGGATGGAAAACCTTCTGAGAATTTTAAGGTTTCTGAAAGATGTTATCGATGCTTCATATACTGAATAATATACAGCGTTCGCCAAAATTACGGACCAAATAGGAACAATTTTCATTATTACATTTTAAAACTTAATTCCGCTTGAAATAGTCCTAAAATTTGAAAAAAAACACCGATAAGAAAAAAGAATCATGAATGATATACGGAGGGGCGTTGAAAATTTGAAATAGCTAATAAACTACTTTTATTTTTCCAAATATAAAAAAAATTATTCATTTCTTTCAAGCGAAATTAAATTTTTGTACAAAAATTTTTCCCATTTGTTCCGCACTTTTTGGCATACGCTGTATCTCCGCGGACGACACGAAAATTCACCTGTCAAAACGTTGGATTAGATAGATCAAGAATCAAATAATCACGTGATCAAAGCAACAAAAGCACGTGAGGGGTATTTCTAATTCAAAAGTGGTAACTTAGCAACGGAAGTAGTTGACATGACAATTGTTGATTGCACAAATCACATTTATGTGCCATTTTTTTTAGATTTTAATAAATAAGCAATTTCAACTTCAGTAGTTCGTTCCAGTTATGAAATCATGTTGTTGTCTCGTACTTAGGAAACCAAACCACAACCACAGACCTTTGTTTTCTCGTTTTTGTTAATTTTAAATTACAATTAATCATTTTATCCAAAGCATGCACCAAAATCGAGATATAAATATTGTTCATGCAAGGTTTGTTGCAGAAGCAAAAAAAAATAAAATTCTGTATTTCATTTGATTTTTGTAGGGTGGTACTAAATTTGAGGATAATTCATCAGCCATATACCATTTGGCATCATTTGTGTCCGGTTACACAGTGCCTCGATAAGGCTAGTTTTAGGGCCGGTTTTTCAAACATCAGTAAAGATCCGGTCTCGTTTAAATCCGACAAGGTCATTCGCGTGCTCGTGTTTTGAATGCACGCGAATGACCTTGTGAGCCAGTTGTCGGATTAAACCGAGACCGACTCTTTACCGGGGTTTAAAAACCGTCCCTTAAGAGTGCCCAGATGAATCAAATATAACGCTCTGTGCCGGTTGAGTTGATGTTCATTGGCCGTTAGTGAATTATACCACTCGGTACTAGTGCTAGTGAGTACCAAAGGTTCATATGTATGCATTTGGCCTTATAAACTGCCTATCCTGTGGAACAATACCTCAAATTGAATGACAGCGCCCTTACACTAAAGTTATGGTCAAATACCGACTTGTAAACTTAATACCGATTAGTAAAATTTCTTATCTGTCAATGAACGTCAACTTTACCGGTTGATAACATTATACGAAACGGAACACTGTTAAACTGGGCCTTAGTAGAATAAAATGTACGAAGCATTGAATTAAATTTGGCATAACCTACAGCTGTATAGGCAACCAAATGTACGCATAGTACACGAAGATTCAGATTCCAATTCTTCAGAACTGCTATGGTTGTGTTAACAACAACTGAAGTTTGAATTGATGGCTATCATTGAATCACTAGTATGATGCATGCATCAAAATAGGCACTAGGAAAAACTTGGTGCCGATATTTGATGCGAGAAGCAGAGTCGCACAATAATACAGGTGGGCTTACTCTTTCGAAAATAATAGGACTTTTATAACATGAAGTTGGATCTTTTCTTTCACGTTTTCGAGATATTGGCTGAAATGTAAATTTTTTTCCAAATGCAGACCTGTTTTAAAAAAATCCTTGCTTCCCTATTTCTTACGACAAGAGTTTCGAATTTCTAGAAGAAATGGAGAAAGACATGGCGTATTAGTGCAAATTATATTTTTTTGTTTCAAGTGTACAGGGGCCGCACAAAAAATTTTCAAACTGTGAAAATTTCAATTACTACTATTTTATTCAAACACCCTGTATATTTTCATGTCAATAGATCCCATTTCTGGAGGGCTTCATATTTTATTAGGCATATCCTATACCTGAAGTTGATAGTTTCATTTGAAAAATGAGTTTCGAGTGATTGAAGCTTTCATGGTTTAAAAATTTTTGTGCACTCCCTGTACAGTTGAAACAAAAAAAAATGAATTTTGCACCAATTTATCATGTTTTATTTATACATCTTCTGAAAATTCAAGAGTCATGCCATAAAAAATAAGGAAACTAGAATTTTTTAAAAACTGGTTTGCATTTGGAACAAAAATGATATTTCATTTCGAAAACGGTGAGGTATAGACTCAATTTCATGTCGTAAAAGTCCTATTTCATGTCATAAATATCCTATTATTTTTCAACGGGTAATCAGAAAATGCGATGAAAATAGGGGGTGCTATTTTAAAAAACTAACCCTTTGGTGGTTTAAGTACTTCCAGACCACCTGTATATTGGAAACTAACTTATTATTGTAGTTAGTATAAGTATGAACAACTTTTACATAAAACATTTTTCTCTAAAATCAATATTAAGGACGCTAAGTTCCGATCCCCCATTATTGGCCCACCCTGTATTGGAAGAAATTTACGATTCCCAAATAATAGTACAATAATGCGTAGTTCCTGATAGTAATAGTTTTTTTCAAATAAAATTGCAAGCCTGAATCAACAAAACCTACAAAAGCAATAATTCTGGAAAACACCCTGTAGAAGCATTTTTCTTAGTAACAACTAAAGCTATAATATCAATTGATAGGTAAATGTATTGTTGAAGTTATTGGCAGAACTTAATATGGAATATAACTTTCCAATTACCGTTTCATCGTGATTGGCAAGTTTTTACAATCTCAAACTTTCCTAACGAGTAATGTGTGTACCAGAAATCCTCCAGAGAATCATAAGAAGTAACACCAGAAGCAGGACAGGCAGTTTGTGGTTTAAAATGATTATTACAGACTGCGTACGCTTGGCTAAGTGGTTAATTCAAATGTAGAGGTGCGTTGCACCTGGGGGTCACCAAGGGTCGTTTGGGTCTGAGGTCGCCCCCCCTTCCCCCTCTTCAACCGTAGTAATACCTTCCTCGATCGATGTTGAATATGCAATCCACTTTTTCCTTTCGCATCTCACCTTAGTTGCATAGCTTCCGATCGTAATAAGTTCAAAAACGGATGCTATATAGCTGTGAATAAGCAGGCCATACCAAGACGTTGCATAACCTCCGATTATGAGCCACTTAAACAACATCTAGGCCACCAAATTGATGGCTTGCAAGTGCAATTTTCTTCCTTTCTTTAATGACTAAGGGTGTCCAGTACTTTAATTCTTTATAAACCATTCAATTACAAATTTCAAAACACCTATCTTCCTGGGCAAGCAATTGTGATGTAAAAAAGAAATTGAGACTGCAATGTATAATTATATGAACTTATTTTGAACATCTTAAAATTTTGGCACCGATATGACAAGTGACAACTTCATGCGAAAATTAAAGTGTTTCGAGTCATTATGGTGTTTTAATAGAGCAACAATCGCTTAGTTTAGGCGAGAAGTAACAAAGTACTCAACAAATAACTTTGATTTATTTGATTGTTTTCAGAAATTACCCAGAATAAACGACTAACGGGCACAGTACAAGATAAATTGAATTTTGTAGTCGGTCTGTACGATTTGTTTCGTAATAATAGCGCCACAATTATATCGAAGAAGGTGCTGTATAGAGCTGATCGTCACTGTTTTCCACAAATAAAAAATAGTAGAAACAGCATTCCTGAACTTTAATTTGAAAATTGATGTTTTTCTGAATCAAAGTAAAATTTTTTCCCCATTTTTCGACATTGGGTCAGTTTAAATTTCAGCACTGTGATGATGACGGTCTTTTACAAATAGTAAATAAATTCTTCATTGAGTAGTGTGGTAGACAAGTTTGAACAAACCCTCTTTTATAATCGTAAAGATAAACTAAGAATACTAATAATACAAGCATCGTTCTCGAATCAAAACTTTTGGCCTATTCAAATAAGAAAATATTAAATAAATCAATGGAAAGTCCTGGAAAAGGCGAAATATCGGTTGATGACCCAGTGATTAAAGTGCTTTTCAAGGTCAGACCGAAAAATAATCATACCATTTTCCACAAAACAAAAAAAACAATGAAAGTAAGTGCTAATTTTAGTCAACCACAACTAAGAGTCCAATGCACCATACACAAAATTGAATCATTTGGGTCTGTTTGGACCAAGTAATAACTCAAGCATCCCTTACTATTATTTGTTTCCAATATAGTTTACTTCATGTCTAATATTCAAAATTAAAATAATTTCTCTCTTTCTAGATGACCGAAAAACAGAGCGAAAATAAAATTTGTTCATGTACCAAGGGCATTATACTAATCTTCATGTTATGTTGCAACTTGTTCAAAATCCCTTTTTTTGCATATAATTATTGTTTTTGATAATAGGATTCATAGATTACAAATTTTATGCACAATTAATACTTGGAAATGTAAATGTTTGCTTCATAAGCTGTATTTGCTGGTCGTAATCAAAATGCATTTAGAGTACGAACAGCAAATTAAACTAATGAAGCTAGAACAATAATAAAATATATTTTGTTTTTTAAATGGCTAAACGCTATTTTTTAACTTTATTCTAGTTTAAGCCAGATGTATCGGTAAATAAATCTAGAATCAAGTCGCCTAAAATCCAATGCAGTTATGCTTTGGCTCGCTTCGCTCGCCAAAGCTTACTCGGGCGCTGCGCACCCACGTTTTCTCCTACTGTCAAACCGTTTATTCAACACTTATTCTAAGAGACTCGTTTCGCAATTTTAGGGCACTATTAGAAGGTTACGAACGAAAATAAGCAAAATATAAATGGAGAAAAATGTTGACAATGTAAAAACAGAACATACCTTAAATTTCTTTCTACTAGCATAGGTTATTTTAAAATTTTGACGTTTCAGAATTCGAATATTTGTCATAAATGAAAAGAAAAACATTTATATCAATTCAGTCCGTGGAATTTTAAATAACAACAAGAACAATTGATGAATGGAGGAAAATTTTTATTACTATCAAAATCAACCGTTCAGGACCCTAATATGAGGTTCTAACTCATATTTGAGTTAAAATACATAAAATTACGACCGCATTTTGTCGTTGAATGAAAGAGAAATTAATCAAAAATATTCATTCACTGAAAAGTTATGTAAAAATATGAAAAATAGTCATTACAGCGCCATCTACATTATTTGAAGATAGTAACTAGAGAATTCAATTCTCCATCGCAAAAAACTACTTGCAAAATATATCTTTGGAACTATGAAAGCTATAGAAAAAAATAAAAAAAAGATCCCTATAGCCAGTAACTTTTCAAGGGATCATTTGTGAACTGATATAAATGGACTTTAATCAGTCTCAGCCCAAAATGACCATAATTATTTAATTAAAATTCGTCTTGTATTTTGACCTAACCTATTTAGAATGATAACTATTTCGGGACACTTATGGGTGAAATTTGACCAACAGTAATGCCAACTATAAACATTTGATCCCTAGGAGGGAAATTTGAACGTCGGTCAATCATTTTGGCTTACTATGTCTTGAAATTCCACTTTGTAATGTCTTCAAGGTTTTCACTGCCATATCCCCTGTATTTGTTATTAAAATATTGTATTACGTTTGTTTATTTTCTCGTATGTATACATAATAATATAGTACCTAATCATGCGAAAATGCGATCTCAAAATTTTGATGAATCTTCACGTGTTGAGTGTCCCTGAATCTATTTTGACCATTTTCACCATAATGTCTGGCTGTCTGTCTGTAAACACGATACGCTACTTGCAGACACACCGATATTGGACGGCCGATTTTTTATTGGTCGTCCAAATCCCAATAGTGAACCATATGCGGGAATGGAACCTTGCACACACGCCGACCGCCGATGAAATGCCGGCCAATGCAGTATTGGAAGTAGTGGCGTA